>JANHFP010008669.1:20609-30877 GCA_032468135.1 Calamaria suluensis | reverse complement strand
TAGATTTTGAAATTGAATTGATTAAAGAGTGTCTGATGGTGACTATTAATGTTGGAAATGTGGGAATTACTTTGAAATTTATTTAATGATAATATGTACTTTTAGATATGGAGGTCTTGTAGGGAGATTAAGGTATTTCAGATAATAAAAAATTAAAAAAAAATAAAAAGTTCAATAAATGTTTTCTGAGGAAAGGCAATTTATCATTCTCACCTAGGATCCAAACTCATAATTTTAGGTAACTAACTGACCAGAAGCAGTACAGCACTAGAAAAATTCTGGTATTTTCAAACCAGTAATTCCTACAAACAATGATGATCTATACTATATTTGCAAATAGTAGTGATGTCCTTTATTTTGTTTCTTAGCTCTGAAAGATTCATTCTTAGTGATAGAAGTGAATTTGGATTATTCATTTATAGCCACACTAGACCATTAAAGTCAACAGGTCTATTCAGAGAAAAATACGTTGAGAACTGCAGTTATCGAAAACAAAGGGTAATGAATATCCTAATAAATGGACATGAATTTGGTGTAAGCTTCCTTTTCTTTTCTTTTTCTTTTTTTCCTTTCTGGCAGAATGAGATTTTAGTCCTACTGATAGAAATTATTAATTCCAATCCTGTGATTTATTGCTACTAATATGGAATCATTCTCCTCCGATATACACAGACCTCTAAGACCCTTACAGGGGCATACTATCTGGAAGGGATTTATGAACACCCTACTCCCATTCTGATTAGTACTATAAATAATAGAGGACATAGAATGATAAATATTAAAAATGAGCCCAATCTGACTTTCTTGGGAACTTCTGAAAGTCAAAGCCTTGCCTTGTCTCATACATTGCAAATATTGAAGTGATAAGGGCATCAACAAATAAAATCTTTTGAAATGTAATTCCTTCTTGAAGACTGATTAGTTTATTTTCTGATTGGAGATCAACTGTCTTCCACTTTCTTTACATTTTTGCTGGTTGATATATATATATTATCAGTAGGTCAGGATCCATGGGGAAAATAGAACATGAAAGGTGACATTAATTTAGTTCCTCTTGAATGAAAGGCAAATTTGTGACTAATAGGATAAAATTGTCTTAAGTATTGTACTATTTTTAAATATATGCAGTAGCATGCATACCACCACCAAACAACAGTAAAGGCAGAGGAAGTAGATACTTGAAGTTTAAAATGAAATAACAAAAAAAGAATAGAATAGAATAGAATTTCAGAGTTGGAAGGGACCTTGTTGGTCTTCTAGTCCAACCCCCTGCCCAGGCAGGAAACCCTACACCACTTCAGACAAATTATTATCCAACATCTTAAAAACTTCCAGTGTTGGAGCATTCACAACTTCTGGAGGCAAGTTGTTCCACTGATTAATTGTTCCAAATGTCAGGAAATTCCTCCTTAGTTCTAAGTTGCTTCTCTCCTTGATGAGTTTCCACCCATTGCTTCTTGCCCTGACTTTAAGGTGCTTTGGAGAATAGCCTGACTCCCTCTTCTTTGGGGCAGCCCCTATATTGTAATATTGCAATATTGTGCAATATTATACACAGCCATCACTAAAAAGCTAACATTAAAGTTTACTGATTTTCTTTTACTATTGTAAGGAATATCCTATCACTAGTACTTTCCTTATCTGCTTGATAATCATATGTAGATTAGTCAAATGTATATCAATTTATCACCAATCAAAGCAACCAGATTCACAAATCTATCAAGATCTGCAAGATCTTGAAGTTGTTTACCGTTGAATAGTGACTGATTTAATTCTTTTAATTTATAATCCACAGAACAAGTTGCAGAGTTTCTGTTCTTAATAGTTTACGTTTTTTCCACGTTGGCAACTTAATGTGGACTTCAACTCTGGGGAACTTTGAGAGTTGAAGTCTGCACATCTTAAAGCAGACAAGGTTAAGAAACACTAATTTAAAACATTCCAAGGCTACTTCTGAACTGTAAAACAAAGCCTCACCTTTGTATTTTACCTAGAGTAGCTTCACAAACACTAAAGTGGAAAAAGTGTTCCAAAAAAGAAAAAAAAAAGGAAAAAAAGAGGGGTGCCTCAGAGGTGGTATTCAGCACGTTCTGACCAGTTCTGGCAAACTGGTAGCAGAATTCTGAGTAGTTCGGAGAACCAGTAAATACCATCTCTGGCTGGCCCTGCCCCCATCTATTCTCTGCCTCCCGAGTCCCAGCTGATCAGGAGGAAATGGGGATACTGCAGGATCCTTCCCCTGGAGTGGGGTTGGAATGGAGATTTTATAGTATCCTTTCCCTGCCACGCCCACCAAGCCACACCCACAGAACCTTTGGTAAAAAAATTGAAACTCACCACTGCTGTGCCTTCTTTTCATCATATTTGTTTGGTTCTCCTTACTAAGAAAAAAAAAACCAGCTACTACTTCTTCTTCTTTTTGCCTTAATGGCATTGTATTTTACGTATAATTTTAAAATTCTAGGGCTGCCCGACCCACAACAAATATATTATAACCATCCCATTTGAAATACGAAGGCGGCTCTTATAAATTGAACGCCATTGAATTAAGCTGTTTTTCAAACTTGTGAGTTCCCGGAAGACCATGGTATTATCCAAGAGAGTTAATTTAAGAAAAGTGCACAGCTTTTATGCTAGACAGATTCCGATGTTCTTGCCCTGGAAAACTAGAGAAGCAAAGATGCAGCTTGAATCATTTTGCCAGAGATCTGTACTGCGTATAAATCTACCGGTTCCTCTAACTGATTTCTTTGGCAGCTGAGTTTTTCACCGTAGTTCAGACACAATGAATTGGGCCGTGGCAGATTTTTTTCTCCAGGTTTCGAACAGAGACACACAGTTAGAGGCAAGCACAGGGAACATTTTTTTTTAATAGCAGTGCATAAAACACAAAAGGCTGATGCTCCCGTAATGCAGTTAGGGGAGATCTTGACAAATGCTATGAAGTCACCGATACAGAGCAGGGAGGGTACCACTTCAAGGGAAGGGGAGGGGGAAGGAAACAAAAGGAGAATGAATCAAGAAATGATCATGCAGCTTCTAAGGCACTGTGAGCAAGGAGAATACCAGGAAGGACGGGAATGGTCATCAGGCAAGGCACGGGCAACATACAGCAGGGAAATGAGAAGACCAAGAAGAGATTTGTCAGAAGTTGAAGTCCACAAATCTTCAAATTGCTAAGGTTGAGAACACTCCCTTGAAGCATTAGAAATAAAGAGGAAAGTTTATATTCAGCCAATAATAATTACGGCTTAGGATGTGAGTGTTATTATTATTTATTATTATTATTAATTCAATTTCTATACCGCCCCTCTCCTTACGGACTCGGGGCGGTGTACAGCCATGATTTCATGACTATTGTAATTATTTGGTTTTCTTTCCAGTCAAAGGTAAAAATAGCATTAGAAAGGAAGAGATGAAAGAAGATGAGACATACATCAAGAGCTTTGTTTCATAATACAGATTTTGGACTTAAGCTAAATTATTTGATATTGAAATATCCATTGTATTGCTACTTGGTTAGATATGTGTGTGTGTGTGTGTATACATACATGAACACACCCTGCTAAAAGCAAAAAGTAGATGGACAAAACAAGTTTAACAAAATTAAAATACTAAACAGTAAATAAGAAAAAGCAAAGAAAAAACCAGCGGTGAAATTCCAGCCGGTTCTGGAGAACTGGTAGCAAACATCTTGAGTAGTTCGTAGAACCGGCAAATACCACCTCTGGCTGGCCCCAGAGTGGGATGGGAATGGAGTTTTTGCAATATCCTTCCCCCAGGAGTGGGGAGGGAATGAGGATTTTGCAGTATCCCTTCCCCTGCCACTCCCACCAAGCCACACCACACCCACCAAGCCACGCCCATGGAACCTGTAGTAAAAAAAAAAATAGATTTCACCACTTGAAGAGTTTTTTTTAAAAAAGCTGTTAATAGCTATTTAATAACTTTCCTAAAAGACAATGGTTTTTCTTTCTTCTTGCGTGCTACAATAATAGCTTTCTCTAATCTGGTAGCCTTCAAATCTTTTGAACTACAAAGCTGGGAATCCCTTGCAAGATCTTGGCTTTAGCACAGCCTTGAGGGATCTCCTGTGGCTTTGCCTTGCTGGCCCCACATCTCTACATCCTGGATCTTGTCAGTCACATCTGCCTTCTCCAAAGCTGGGCACTAGCTAGCATCTCCTGGGATTTTTGTCACTGAATATTGGAACTGAGTTGGAAGCTCAGTTTGGCCAGTTCAACTGATGCCAGAACCAAGTCACAGAGACAACAGGGGTTCTCCATATCACCCTGGTCTAGTGATGGGTTTCAAAAATTTTTGCTACTGGTTCTTTGGGTATGGCTTGGTAGGCATGGTGTGGCATGGCTTGGTGGGTGTGGCTTGGTGAACATGGCTTGGTGGACGTGGTGGGGAAGGATATTATAAAATCTCCATTCCCACCCTACTCCAGAGGAAGGTTACTGCAAAATCTCCATTTCCTCCTGATCAGCTGTGACTCGGGAGGCAGAGAATAGATGGGGATGGGGCCAATCAGAGGTAGTATTTACCGGTTCTCCAAACTACTCATAATTTCTGCTACTGGTTCTCCAGAACTGGTCAGAACCTGCTGAAACTCACCTCTGCCCTGGTCATATTTGGGGTCCGTTTGTTCTGTTGTAAGTGAGTTTAGCTTCTTTCATCTTCCTAACCACTTAAGCTCTTAAGACTGGATATAGTGACTATTTCAGCTTGGCATAGCCACATGCCTTTCCCAGATCCTTTCCAGAAACTGTATTCTTACAAGAACATCTGGCACGTTCTCATTTTCCTCTGTGCTCTTTTTTCCTATTGGCCTTAAAAGTACTGCATTAAGGGTATGTGAACAGAGGGAGGTGGTGTGTGTGTATATGTGAGTGTTTTGTTAGTGTTGCAGAAAGTCTGTCCCATTTGATGCCTTGTCTTTGGCTGTTACTCTGGGGGCTTATCCAAGTCACACTGAGCAGGTGGCAAATGCAATGAAAAAAAGAATCAGCAATCAAATTAAATGCTAGTTATGTTTAATATCCTTAGTCGCCGTGACAGCTACACGTTCCATCAGCAAATTCTAATTAGCCTGAATTTGCTTACGTTTGTATTACCATTTTGCCTCTGATTAATTGCATTATGGCTTGGAAGACGGTGTTCTTTCGTCTAATTAGCAGTACTTCTTTCTGTGGCCTTTTTTTCTAAGTTTTCAGGGTGAGGTTTTCTCTACCTGGGTGTTCAAGGAATAAAAAAAATCAAGATTGCAGGCAAGCATATCCATATGAATGCAGGAAAAAGTTGTCCCTGAGAAAAAAAGGGATGTATGTATGCTAATTTTAAGAGGCACTTTAACCGCAGCCCTCATGATTTCAATTTGAAAACAATGTTAATTTACCACAGTACAGAATGCACTAAGCGTAACTCTGGACCAAAATAGATGATTAATAGGAAAGAAGAGTCAATTGACACCGCTGGAGATTGGTCTTGGAAAAATTCCGTAGGTAATTTCCAGTTTGAGACCCAATTTAGTGTAGTGATTAAGGCACCGGACTGCAAATGTGAGATTGTGAGTCCTTCTCCCCCTTTAGCACAAAGCCAGCTGAGTGACCATGGGCCAGCCAATCTTACTCAGCTCTAAGAAGAAAGCAATGGCAAAGCACTTCTGATATGTTGCCAGGAAAAGAGGAGGGACTTGTCCAAGCAGTCACCAGGAGTCAACAGTTACTTGAAAGCACCAAATTATTTAGCATTTTATCCACATATGGAGTCCTTCCCAAGAACCTGGGATAGGCAGATTTTGATGTTTGAAGGTGTTAACCTAAGGCTTAGGTTAACACCTTCAAACATCAACAGGAGTCAGCAAACTGTGGCTCTGGAGCCGCATGTGACTCTTTCACCCCTCTGCTGTGGCTCCCTGTCACTCAAAATATGTTTTCTTCTTTGGAATTTGTGTTCAGATCAAAGCACTAGAGCAAGGCAAAACCATAGAAGAACTAAGCAAATCTCAAGAGAAACTGGAAAAGATGAAGACCAAAGCTGAGAAGCAATTGACCTCGGTCCAGTCTGAGCTACATGTTAGAGAACGTGAAGCAAAGGAAGATAAAGAAAAGACTAAACACTTGTTGGAATCTGTGACCACAGAAGCAACAGCACTAAAATCAACTCTTGAAGAAGTCATGAAAAGAGAGAAACAGGTATGTGCCCAGATCACCAGTGTGTTACTTGTCACCTTTTGTCAAAGCCTTGCTCGACAACACATGTAGGTGTGGTACGTACCCGGGACCTGATTAGGAGCACGTGGTGTGCTGATGGTGATCTGTATTGAATCTACGGGATCAAACCATAATTACAGGCCAATAGACCTGATATAGATGAAGCATGGGTGTGTGGCCGGGGCAGGTATATTTGCAGGTTTATTTGCAGGTTACGTTCCTGAGTTCTCCAGTAAACTTGCCTGAAAACCTCTCTATTGTGTCTACATGGCAGTCGTGACACCTTTATCCATTCATCACTCTAGTTATTTGCCCTCTCACAGGGAGGTAACAGTCTATTAAAAGGAACCATAAATAATCTAGAATAATCAAAACAACACCTTGCATTCAGGGTGAGTCATGCACCACACAATCATAGCCCTGTAGATAAGCTCACCAATTATCATTGATCCAATACTTGAGGGAAGAACTGGCTCTTCAATCCCCTACAAAAGACTGACAAGGTTGGGGCCAACGGAGTCTTAACTGTTCCATAGGGCAGGACCTGTTTGATGGAAAGGATTCAGAGCATGCTTACCCTGTCAGGGATAGGCAGAAATAATTGGGACAGGTCATCCTTGTAAATAACATGGCTCTGTGCCATGAAGAGGGACACGGTGGCTCAGCGGGTAAGACAGCTGAGCTTGTCGATCAGAAGGTCGGCAGTTCAGCAGTTAGAATCCCTAGTGCCACGTAACGGAGTGAGCTCCCGTTACTTGTCCCAGCTTCTGCCAAACTAGCAGTTTTGAAAGCACGTAAAAAAAAATGCAAGTAGAAAAAATAGGGACCACCTTTGGTGGGAAGGTAACAGCGTTCCATGCACCTTTGGTGTTTAGTTATGCCAGCCACATGACCACAGAGACGTCTTCGGACGGTGCTGGCTCTTCAGCTTTGAAACGGAGATGAGCACTGGCCCCTAGAGTCAGAAACGCCTAGCACATATGTGCGAGGGAAACCTTTACCTTTTATTCTGCCCACTGAAGGCTACATACATCAACAGAAAAAGTGTGTATATCAATATGTATCAAGGTTGACTCAGCCTTCCATCCTTGAGAAGTTAGTAAAATGAGGACCCAAAAAGTTGGGGGCAATATGCTGACTCTGTAAACTGCTTAGAGAGGGCTGTAAAGCACTATAAAGTGGTATATAAGTCAAAGTGCTATTGCTATGTATAACATTAAAGGTAAAGGTAAAGAGTTCCTGCTGGTTTTACTCTGCTGGTTGTAGTCAACTTTAGGGGGCCCAGTGCACACCTCCGTTTCTAAGCCATTGAACTAGCACTGTCTGAAGACATTTCCACAGTCATGTGACATCATGCCACACTGCAGAATGTGTGGTGAAACATGGAGCGCTGTTACCTTCTCACTGAAATGGTACCTATTCATCTACTTGCATTTGCAGGCTTTCAAACTGCTGGGTGGGCAGGAGCTGAGGGAAGTGACAGGTGCTCATTCCGTCACATGTGGTAATACTCAAACCACCGGAGTACAGATGTTTACTTTTAAGCCCATCCATGGGCATCTCAATGTGCATAACACGAGCATATATGAAATGTAACAATGATCCCTATATTTTATATAGTATCTCATTTTGGGAAGAAAATAAAGCTGACAAACAAAATGGAGGCTTCACCCTTTCCTCTGCTCCCAGTATTTTGGACCGCAAGATCAAAACCAGCTCTTTGCTTTGCTTAACTCCATCAGACCCAAACCAACCCTCTCTGTCCCCTTTGAAAGCTCTCTGCAATCCCATCCAGACCAAAGGATAGAAGTCTCCTAACTAGCGCGCTAGCTTGCTGTCTGGGGAATTCTGGGAGTTGAAGTCCTCCAGGCTTACAGTTGCCAAGGTTGGAGACTCCTGCCTTAAAGTGTAACAATTTATAGAAAAGGGACGAAACATATGACTTTGCTAATCTGACAAACAACTAGGAAGTGAAGCAAGCAAACTGAAACAAAGGAAGGCAGACCTGCTTCCTTTTCGAATTGGCTTCCAACTCTACCAAACTGCTTAATTTGCAGGTGACAAGCTGTGCAGTTTCCAATCCATTTTCTCAGAAGTAGCTGTGAGGTGGTGAGGTGAGATATGAAATTTCCAGGGATTCTCTTCGACCCGCTTCTAAAAATAGTATGTGCTCCATAAGGGAATCATACCATGACTTGTTGGAGGTCTTTAACTCCTCTGTCCAGCTGCTTTGTAAACAGAGCAGAGCCTGAAGCCATAGCATTGTGGGGCGTAATGGATCAAGGTGTTGGATATCTTTTTGTAAATCATGAATTTTATTACAGCGAATTAACATGCTAATTTGGGAAGAGTCAGCAGAACCTCAGGCGAATCTGACCCTGTGTATAGGTTAGCTCTCCTCTTGCCTAATGAGGTGAGAGTGACGGAATCAAAACAAATATCTTTCAGCTTCATTAATGTAGGAAAAATAGCCCTCTGTTTAATCACAGCAGGAGACGTTGACAAAGCTGATACCTCCATGCTACAGACTTGCATGCTAATGTTACTGCCCTTCTTCGGGCAGCCTGTGCCACACATCTGAACAGACCACCGTGATTTGCCTTATCATAACTGAGGTAAACATTGTGTGGGCCCAAGAAGTGCAGGCCCAACAGTTGGGAATGCGTCAGAGGTCCATGTAGGCTTCCTATCAGAAGCTGACTTCGTCCCAGGCCATGACAGTTTGTCTCCAACACTAAGATGCCACTCAAATCAGGGGTGAAATCCAGCACATTATGACAGGTTCTGGAGAACCGGTAGCTGAAATTTCAGAGAACTGGCAAATGCCACCTCTGGCAGGCCCCAGAGTGGGGTGGGAATGGAGATTTTGCAGTATCCTTCCCCTGGAGTAAGGGGACGCGGTGGCTCAGTGGCTAAGACGCTGAGCTTGTCGATTGAAAGGTGGGCAGTTCAGCAGTTCGAATCCCTAGTGCTGCATAATGGGGTGAGCTCCCGTAACTTGTCCCAGCTTCTGCCAATCTAGCAGTTTTGAAAACATGAAAAAAAAAAACACAAGTAGAAAAATAGGGACCACCTTTGGTGGGAAGGTAACAGTGTTCTGTATGCCTTTGGTGTTTAATCATGCTGGCCACATGACCACGGAGACATCTTCGGACAGTGCTGTCTCTTTGGCTTTGAAACGGAGATGAGCACCGCCCCCTAGAGTCGGGAGCGACTAGCACATATGTGCGAGGGAAACCTTTATGTTTACCTTTTAGAGGGTGACAGAAAGCTTCTTCTCTAAATCCCAGCAGTCAAAGTGTGCTTTTCTATAAAAAACAATTAAGAAGAAAGGAGAAATATGTTATGTGGATTCAAAAAATAATTTGATTTAGACCTAAAGATAGTTCAGATTATTTGCATCGCTCCAGAATAAGTTGTTCTCCTTCTCCCCCGAGACATTCTTCAGAGTGGGTTGTTCAGTCAGTTCAGACATGGGACTGAGTCAATCAAAGCTGTAAAGTCCCGCCTCTGTTGCTATGGACACCAGCTTTTGGCTCAGTCCCTCAGACAGAGCAGTTGTGTCGGAGCTTCTCTCCTCTTTAATTCAACCTAATACTTCACTTTTCTACCTACAAAATCAGGAAATTTCTACAACTATACCATCAACTGTAAGTTGGCTAACTCCCCTTATCTAATTGGGTTGAGTCACCATTATCAGCGCTGGCTGGGGCTGCGGCCTTGGCTTGGCACTAGGCCTCTCAGCTGTGTGTCGGGCCTTTTGTTTATTGCCTTTTGCCACCGCCCGAGCGCTCCAAGGAGACAGGTCCTCCGGAGCGAGTGGAGTCGTTTACGCCCACATACTTTAATCACCCAGCTGAGAGTGATAATTGGGAGGCACAGCAGAGCGCAGCGCTGTTGCTGCAGGCTGAGGGGACTTTCTATTTGGACTTGCTAACTTGTGGATTGCACTGCCTCCTGTCATAGGCGCCAGCCTGAGCCTCCCCTGACGGGCACTTTATTTGCCAGCATTTTTGGAGCCTTGTGCTCATCGCCCGTCCTCCCTGGCTG
>JANHFP010008662.1:161833-172494 GCA_032468135.1 Calamaria suluensis | reverse complement strand
AATATAGCTAGATTACTAACTACTTCTACATTGTTAGTAATCTAGCTATATTATATATAATGAGTAAATATCAGAGGCAAGTAGATATACTGCTACTACATTGTTAGTAGCAGTAGTTGTAACACAATTTTTGTCTTTGAGTATGCCATGATGAGTAGACATGGTAATTAAACTTTTTCATTCCTTCTCTCATATGTCTGTTAGATAACAATAGGCATAGATAAACATGTGGTTTGTTTGTTTTTATTCTTATAACACTGATATCATGACCTTTATGTTTTCTTGAAACCCCTGTGACCTAAGTGGTTGTGTTGAATGTGGAAAAATAGCCTGGGTAAAACCTTTCACATTTGAACTGTGTGGATACAAGGGTGGCGTTCCTAAGAAACAGCTCAGTGCACTTCAGGTTTGCTTGCTTTTGCCTAACATAGGTTTGTTTTGTTTTAAAATAGATATAGAAAAGAATCAAAATCAGATTTGAAGGAATGAGCTAATTCTAATATGTTTCAATTGCCTTCTCTTGCTTTGTTTCCGGTTTTCAAAATAATAACTGAACTTTCCTTCCTCAGTTGTTTATATCAGTATTTCTCAATCTTGGTAGCTTTAAGATGTGCAGACTCCCAAAATTCCCCAGTGTACTGAGGTTTAGGAATGAGAAGGTTGAGAAACACTGGTTTGTATAATCACAAAGGCATAGATTTTCAGTAAAAAAAAACAAAAAAAAAACAACCCCAGCTTGTTCACATCCTTTTAAAAACACTTTGTCTTCCTTTTCGGTTCACCTTTAGATCAATGCCTTAAAAGAAAGGAAATGAATAGGCTATTGTATGCAGTTTAATTATTATATGATGATTATCCATTCTGAAATTGTAGAGAACTCTAATGAATAAGTGGCAACGTTAATAAATACTTGTCCTGGGGTTCTGCAACTCTGGGAGTTGAAGTCCACAAGTCTTAAAGGTGCCAAGGTTGGAGACCCCTGTCATAGATCACACTAATTTATAATTATTCAGTGGAAAGGACATCTATATTTATTAGTCAGGAACTTCTGCAATAAAGTTTAAATTAATGGTGGTGTCTTTCATTATATACATTAAAGAGCTGTAACTGTGGGAATTTCTATTTTGTGTATTTGTGTGTGAGAGCAGGGGACCCTCAGAACTGATTATCAAAACTTAAAACAGTTTCCCATCACTCTGAGGAGAGAAACAAATGGAAAGCGTGGAATAAATTCTAAAGCAATCACATTGCAGTAAAAAAATATAGGAAAAAACCCAACCCTCAATCCCATTTTAAATTTGCTGTAACGCCATTCTATTTGATGCACTCTGAATGTAACAAAAATTTTACTCATTTCTCTGTGATACTAATTAAAATCCAAGGGAAATATTAGGTTTTGGTTATGGTTAAAAATGAAAACTATCTTTTTTAAAATAAAAAAGTAGAAAACATAAGATGATGAAGACACCAGCCCAGTACCAGTTGGATGCTATAGGCAAACACACAAAGTCAAAAGCAACACAGCCATTATAATATTAATATATAAGAAGATAGGCTTATTTATAAATTCATACGTAATGGCTAAAAAGATGAGAGTTATTTGATCTATGGGTTTCACACTTCATACTTGCAAGTTTTCATTTCCTTTTTCTTTTCAATTGCCAACAGTTTGCAGTTCCAGATTAGCAAGAAGTCATCTAAGCAAGTTAATCTGTATGTGAAAATTCAGCTCCATAGAATATTCCCTGATAGCATTCAGGTACATAATATTAGAATCATTATTTACATCCACAGACACAACACAACACAACACAACTCACTGTCTTTATAACTGCACATTACAATAATTTAATTCTATTCAGATGTTTTCTGTTTGGTTTATCTAAAAGTCACTTGTCTTCAGCAGTAAAGGAGGAACTTCATGTTTACCCTGTCCTGCAATTTCTTATGAGATTTGGATTTCAGAGAAGCTTTGCTAACATTGTTATTTCATTTTGAAAGCTTAGTAGTAGAGGTAAGACAGGAAATCTTTAAAAATTCATATTGTACAAATTTGTTTGCTTCCTCATTTTTAACAACTCCTTCAGCTAGCAGGCCAGGAAAGATAAAAGGAAAATTCCTCCTGTACTAGCACATAGAACTGTACCTACTACACAACTTGACTTCCAGTCTGCAACCTGAAATGCAATCATAATTTGTTTATTTTAAGAACATTACATTAATTTACATTACACATCTAATTAATTTTAATAGCATTTATGCATGACTCCTGAACTTCTGAGAACCAATGCTCTCTCTACTTTATTCCTACAGAATATGATCCAAATACCAATGGAATCATTTCACATTAAGGTTTTCTGTCTTTAAGGTGGATTTTTTTGCAAAATTCAATGTCAAGTTTCAGTTGAACACTGAGTAATTTTTATTCAGCACAGTTTAATCTAATGGAAAACGTCTTCTTTAAGTTGACATCTCAAGCCTCAGCTAAGCAATGAAGAAAAAAAGTAGCTGTTGTTCTTTGTACAATCAATTGTTCTGAGTTTTCCATCCTATGTGAAAAGCAAGGAATTAAATAAATAAAAAGAAGGCAAGCTATGCCATTAGTTATATAAATAGCACATTATACATTCTACTCTATATATTCAGGTTACTGATGTCCATGCATTTCACTAATACAGTAGATTGTTATTGCTGCTGCTGCTGTTTACTTTGAGATCTACTGAGCTGGATTAATCTGAATATGCTAGAAAATGTTTGAAACACAACATAGATTTTGGAGAACCTGGAATAATATCAAAAAGCCCCTTAGTAGCCATATAACGGAACCCAGGGGCATAGGCAATAAGATACATAATAGGGTTGGTTTCTGAGAGTTAACCTCAGCACTGAGTTGGGCAAAATTTTAGCAAGGAGTTCCTTAATCATGTGGCATCACACATGCTGTTCCCTTAGCTAAAAGCTTCATTCCTCCCACTCCATTTTTTTCTTCAAAAAACAAAGAAAGGAAACTGGTTCAACAGAAAAAGCTCCTCCTCCTCCTCCTCCTCCTGTATTTTCAGTCAAGAGCAAAGAAAGCAAATTTTCCCCAATATTAATGTTGATGAAGTAGAAAGAATGATTTCATCACAATAGTTCCACAATACATGCCATTAGGATCTTCTTTTTTCTTTAGACTGCCTGCAGTCTTATTGCTACAGCTTTGAGAGTAAGCTCGATTGAATTCCATGAGCCTTTTTTGTGAGCAGAAAATCACAGGATTTTGTACTGTAACCTCCAATTTTGTTTCAGTGCTTGGGACAAAAGCAAGGAGAGTGCCCACAGCATTATGTGTAAAGATTCCTAATTTATTTCTTATAATAAGATTAATATTAAAATTTGCCCCCTCAATTTTTCTTGGAGAAAAGTCCCTGCATTGAAAGTTTTAGCAGTCTGGCCTGCGATCATTGGCAATATGTTCTAGACTAAATTTATGCTGTCAACATGTGTCTTCATCTCAAGACTACATATTGAGGCAATTCTGTTTCTGTTTTTTACATTTATAGTAAAAGGGAAATGAGTGTTGTGGCCTGGAGTTTCTCCAGTATTATAGCTCCTTTCTTGCTTGCTATCTCGGTGCTCCTTTCCCATCAGAAAAAGAATAGCATGAGAGCACACCACAGGAGAATCAGAGAAGGCTTTGAAACCTCTGGATCAAATGTCTCCTATCCTCCAACCATGCCACCAAGTGCAACAGCAGAAAATTTACATCAACACAATTGCCTTTTCAATCACTGTAACAAAGGGTAAAAAAAACCCCACATGATAATTTTATTCCTTCTCCCTTGTCAACAGCAAAATACATACTGAGCTGGTATCGTGCCAGATAAGCAAACTGAATTTCCAGATAATGCTTGTAAAACATTCCACTAATGAAAACATTTGATTGACAAATGGTGGCAAAATGATTGAATAGGCTAGGGGAAATGTGGTTGATTTATAAATAACTCTTTTGTTAAAGGGTGGTATCCAAACCAAAAGACTCCTAGACAGGTGAAGAATGATAAGTGCAGCTACATGTGTTGAGAGCAACACATGTGGAGAGTTTCCTACAGTGGAGTTCATCCATCCTCTGGCTTGACTTTCATGGCAATAGGGAAAGTGGGCCCTCTGCCTTTTCTTTAGGATCTATTGGTTTTGCACTGGAACTTTTGTTTTTATAGTGATGGTCTTTTTTCTAAGCATGGTGCCTGATGCATCCTGCCAAAGGCTGAGCAGGGCTCAGGTAGGGGGGAAAAACCCCAACAAACGAGTGTAATGAATCGGGATCTGCTACAAATAATAATATATCTTGGTTCTTTTGAAAGCCCTGTCTGCTGTGAGAAGATTTTGTGTAGAAGATATTGTCAGACAATTTTAGCTACTGAGAAGATACATGGCATTTCTCATATGAACTTAGCTTTGATTCTTCTCTGCTTTAAAACATGTTTTCTTTGTTTTCCAGAAACTGGATTATTTATCTTCTACCTCTGTGGTTTGCATTTTAGATGATGGAACCATCATTAAATTTAATCACATTCTTACACAGCAACATGATGTTAATTTCGTTTCTTATAGATTGCCTCCTGGGTAGTATGTATGATATCTGTTACCTAGCAATAAGAATAATTCCCAGCAGTGTGCTCTGTTTATTCCGTTTTTGCCAGAAAAATAGAGCTTTCTTCATAGCTAGTATGCTCAACATATATTTTATCAGACAAGAGTGTAATTCAGACATTGAATCAAGTCATCTTGCAAAACAATATTTGTTCTGGCAAAGATTGGTGGCCTACAACATTCTTTGATCAAGGTCACTTTCCCTATTCACCCCATTCTTCAAGCAAATTCTGGAAAAATTTTCCAGTGTGACTGATTAGACAGCATCAGAGATTAGAATTCTATCTTCAGGTATATCCATGGACAATAATATTTTATTATACTCTGGTTAATCGGTTTGGAATTCTTGTTCTGTACTCATAGTAACAAACACTGGACAATTGCTGTTCTCTGACTTTAAGTATGAATTAAAAGAAAATACAGATTCCCATGGTGTTTTTAATCACAATGACTGGTAATATAATTAATAGTTTTATTAGTTCATTTGCATGGGAAGATTTTTTTTAAAAAAAATCTTAATCTGCTTCAGTTATTAAGTTACTAGAAATGGACAGAATAAGATATATAGTTAGATTAAGGAATGTTGCTAGTATTCATGGATTATTCTATGTTGTAGGTTGTTGCTACATAGCAACTGCTATGCTACAATAGACCTTGACCTATTTGCATGATTATTTATAAGGAAAGCTGTTTAACTCCCATACAAAAATTGTGCCCCTAATCAGTGGATACCATAGGCAATATGATAATATTATCCTTCTATTTTATTGTAATAACATTTATTTCATGTGTTAGGCTTTATATGCACCAGCACTTTATACAATAGTAAAGTTAGAAAAACTTTGCAAATGCAAAAATGCAAAAATTAGAGCATTGCCATCTGTTTACATAGACAGTTTCTCATGAGATTGTTCACAATTCAAATAAAGTGCTGTCTTCTAGTGATCTTTCCTAATTATTTATCAAATTTATATAGCAGTCCATCTCACAGAAAATGACTGAGTTTAATTTATCATTGGGATCCTGTAAGACAAGGGCATGTAAAGTGAAAATTTGTTGGTTTTATTTCATTTTCTTGGATGCTTCGCAGGAAGTAGAAATGAAGGCATTGTTAGGACAGTGGGACTCTGCTATTTTAAGATACTGGCAAATGCCTAATTTTATCCATTTGTGAAATTTACACCCCTCTTTATGAGTTGAAAGTATTTCATGTACATTATAGGATTGAAGAAGAATCCTGGAAATGGCTTTAACATATTGTTCTGGATTTATAAGGTGTGAGTAGGTACAATATTTGTTCAACAATCTGAGCCTGAACAAGCATGTAATGACTCACTTCTACTAATTTAAAAGGCTTTGAGGAATTCCCCCCAAAAAAGTAATACATAAATGTTTTAAATAAATACTAAGATATGCTTGATTTTCTAGTCTAGGATGCTCACCTCATTCATTCTTTATGATCTTTAGCTTCTTCCAGGCCTTTACTTTTTGGTTTTGTTATATGTTGTAAAACTTCATAATTGAAAGCATAAACATATTTCAAGCAAGTACAACTGTATTTATAAATATAAATTGTATCCTCATGGGTGGTTGATATATTATACGTTTTGAGTCTCTCAAACGGACATAAGTGGCAACACTTCTTCTGGAAAAAACAACAATCCCAAAATGATAGAAATATTGATTTAACCAACTGGTGTGATTGTAGCACATATAGGCAACGGTTGGACATAAGCTGTTTGTTTTAATTCTGTGTAGAAGCAATTCTAAGCTATGATCTTAATCAACGGTGGGTTTCAAAAAAAATTACTACCTGTTCTGTGGGTGTGGCTTGCTTGGTGGGCGTGGCAGGGAAGGAGACTGTAAAATCTCCATTCCTTCCCCACTCCAGGGGAAGGTCACTGCAAAATCCCCATTTCTTCCTGGTCAGCTGAGACTCAGGAGGCAGAGAATAGATGGGGTGGGGCCAGTCAGAATTTTTACTACCAGTTCTTCGAACTACTCAAAATTTCTGCTACAGGTTCTCCAGAACTGGTCAGAACCTGCTGAAGACCATTTCTGACCTTATTGCAGAGGAAGAGAACTAAGGCCCTTTTATATTTTGTGGACTTGAACTCCCAGAATTATTAAATCAGAATGGCTGGTTCAGGAATTTTGGGAACTGAAGTCCACACACGTCAAAAAAGGGCCTCTGTTCCCCACCCCACCTTAATAAAAGCATAATTGTGTTCTAATGTTTGCTATTTATGCACATCCATAATTTCCCATTTATATTTATCAGGATCACATGTATATCACAATTAATGCGCTTTTTACAGAAGTATGTTGTTTCATAAAATTGTAAATAGACCTGTTTCTATATCATGTTAATCTAGATCACGATTAGCTTGCATTTGGATTAGCATGTATTACTTTTGGTATATTCAGTAACCAGTGATACTTTCAATAAGTCAGATTTTAGCATGATCTTTGAAGCAGATTATATCTTTCAAAATAATAATGGTGTTTGGGAAAAACATTTATTGAAGCAAAGAAATTCAACTTTAGTATTAATTGAAGACAGAAAATTTGGCAAAACTATCTTGATTTTCCTTGAGGGGGAGGGAATAAAAATAAGTTAAGATGGCAACTTCAATACCATCTTGACATTTTTATTCCAAATGTAGATGCCCCTGTTTGGCTACATTTTTGCAGTATATATTATTGTTTTATATTTATATATTAATAAGGACTTTTGCAATCCTCAAAATGCACTCATACATTTCCTTAAATTAAGGACTTTCATTTTAAAAATATTAAATATTTGAAATAGCTTTCATATTGCAAAAAGCTTGACATAAAAATTAGGATTTTCTTTTGCTTAAACTAGAAAGTGGTGTAGAAAGGGGAATATCAAGATGTCCTGTCTTTCAAGATTCTTTTTTCTGATTAAACAAGATTTGCTATAAGCAGGATAAAGAGAATATCCAATCTCAGATATTAGTCAAACTACAGGATATAACATGTTTTCAGAACAGTATTTTGGGGGGCATAGTTGAGAAATGATATGGGCAATTCTTCCACTTAACAAAATATGTATACTTTTCTAAACAGGAGGGAAATGCTCTTTTTAAAATAAAGTTCTTAAACCAAGGAGACCATAAGAATTACTTCATAGTTAAATAAAATAAAGTCCAAATGACTATATGCAGTATGCAGAGTTGCATTGATTCATGTGTATCTCATTCATTAGCCTTTATTTCTGCACGTATGTTAAGATGAAACAAGAGTGAAAGTTAACTGCAGAACAGAGCAGTTGAAAATAAAGCAAAATTAATAAGATTAACAAACAACTGTAAAATGGAAGCTTGCTTTATTACTCATTAAATATAGATTCCTACCAGAAGCAGAAACATTCTTTTCATTTTAAAATTTGTTCAAGAACTTTAAAAAATCAGCAGGAATGGGCAGCTTGGAAGTTACCTGAAGATAGCAATAGCTCTAGTAATAGCACTCAGACTTATATACAGCTTCACAGTGCTTTACGGAGTCAGCATATTGCCCCCAACAATTTGGGTCCTCATTTTACCGACTAAGGATGGATGGATGGCTTAGTCAACCTTGAGCCTGGTGAGATTTGAACTGCAAAATTGCAGGCAGCCAGGAGTCAGCAGAAGCGGCCTGCAGCACTGCATTCTAGCTACTGCACCACAACAACTCATTGATTTAAAATAACTTAACTCTTATCATGTTTTGGGTGGCAGTCACATACCTGCAATAGAGTAGAACTGCAGAACCATTAAATTGTAGCATCAAAAGAAATCCTTGAGGTCTTATAGTGCAACTTCCTGACCAGAACAGAAATATATATCTTCTCAAATAATTGATTGTCTGAGATAATTCTACTCTATTGCAGATATGTGACTGCCACCAAAAACATGGTAGATTTAAGTTATCTTCAAGTAACTTCCAAGCTGCCCATTCCTGGTGATTATTTTTAAAGTTTAAAGGCAAATTGTTCCACTACTTAACATCTCCCATGGTCAGAATGCGAGTCCCCCACCACTTTTTTTTAGTTTTGACCTGACTATAAATCTTCCGCCCTCTGGTTCTTTTCCTACCTTCAGGAGTTATGAAATGATCCATACAGTTCCCACCCCAATGTTGAGCAGAACGTAACTGAAAGTATTTGGCAGGGGCCAAAATTCAGTCTTCTGATATACCAGAGGGCTTCAGGAGGCCATTCAATAATATAATAAAATCACAAAAAGGGACAAGGATGGTATTTTGTTTTTATTTTTGTTTAGTTTCAAGCATTTATACAGTTCATGGGAAGCCTTATCTGCACAAAAGCATGGACTCTTTTTATGATTTGGGAATCTGAAACTGTCTGATCCCATTCCAACATGCTTTCTGCTTCAATTTTTAATATTAATTTTCTATAACACACAAAAAGAAACAAAAATAATTTTGCATTGCCAATTTCAGCATCTTGGACTTCATTTGCAGCTGAGGAAAAGCACAAACAAGGTGCTAGGACTTGCAGACTGCTCACTTTTTGCTATATTTGAATGGCTAGGACCATATAAAGATTTTAGAAGAGAAGAGAATGAGTTGGAAAAGACCTTGGAGGTCTTCTAGTCCAGCTCCCTGCTCAAGCAAGAGAACCTGTACCATTTCAGATAAATGACTGTATAGAATCTTCTTAAAAACATCCAGTGGTGAAGCACCCACAATTTCTTTTTTTTGTTGTTCAAACATTTTTAGTGTTTTTTTCATACAATAGGGAAAAGGTAGGGGATAAAAAACTTCATTTTAGTATAACAGCTTGTTATTCGAGATTGCATGTTCTAATGTTAAATACACAATGTGTCTACAATTTTATATCATATTTGTAAATTTTACATTTTAAATGTTCCATTGACCCTCAACAGAACTTTCTCTGCTCTGACACTTTAAATATGTAACACAAACTTAAACTAAATTCCATTTCCAAGATATCTCTTTCACCTCTTACCAAGCACCAATTCTTACAGTCATTTCTTATCTTGTGATCTCAGCCTTCTGGGCAATGCCCCACCATCATCTGTGGGGGGGATGGGGTTCTCCCCTCTCCCTGTGTGTTGGTCTTCCTTCATTACCTCCCCCTGTGACCCCTAACTCTTCTCCTTCTAGAAGGACATTGTGTTCTTTACAGAAAGCTTCTGCTTCCCTTATGGTATTTACTCTAATTCTTTTTCCTCCCAGGATATTAATACACCTTCCAGCATCAGCCACATAAACATAATTCCTTTAGCATACATTTTTTAGTTTGAAATTGATATTTGTGCCTGGTTTTCCTTATATTTTTCGGAATCTGTTTAAGGACTGCAAGTTCCCTGCCCCTGTACCTCAAGGGTTGACCCCTCAGCACCCTCAGTATCTCATGCCTTGTAGATCACCTGATAAATTTTATGTGTATTTCTCTTGGGACATTGTGTGTTTTTGCATAACTTGAATTGACTCTCTAGATTTGATCAATGTCCCACCAAATTTGGTCTTTCTCCATTCCAATAAGATCTGCCAATATTGTACTCATAATATCTTTTAAATCTTCCCCCATCTCCTCAATTACATTTTTTATCAAAAAAAGTTTTATTTGGTTTTGCAATTTTTGATAAGGGTAAGGCAAATGGAAATATAAAATTCTGTTACAACAAAGCAAGTATGAGATTTCTCTTATACAAATTAGTAAGAAAAAAAAAGTAAATTACATTTTCGAATATACAAAATATACTATATTTTATCCTTCTTAGGCAAAAATCATATCATAAATTCATTTTTATAATAAAACTCAATGCTTGGCATATATATTAACGTTTTACCTTCTACACACCAGGAGCCTGGATTATTTCATATTTCTGTAAACAATATTCATCTTTTGTTTTATGATCTTAAATTCCACAGCGCCGCTCCCCCTGCCCCTGTTGAACTTCCGGCCTCTTCCCCACCCCCCACTGCTCCTTGTTCTCCCTCTTCCAGTAGGTTCTTGTGTTCTTTAAGAAAGGCCT
>JANHFP010008662.1:55771-69006 GCA_032468135.1 Calamaria suluensis | reverse complement strand
TTCTGTTTTTTAATTTTGCTGTCAACCGCCCCGAGTCTTTGGAGATGGGGCGGTATATAAATTAAAATAATAAATAATAATAAGACACTTACATCTCTCAAAACATTTAGAGAACATTCACTGTTCAGGTACTTCATGTTTTTACTGATACGGCTACCAGTATATGTACAGTATACATATAAGCCCATCTGTGGGTAAGCTGACCTGCAAATGTCTAACCAAAATACAATGAAAAATGTGCCACCCACAGAGATGCCAACCTGGAATTTTCATGGTATTTTGATTAAATATTTGAGGGATTGTTTATCCACAGATGGGCTTAAACAATACAGTCTTGCATGTATGATGACAATAGGGACCAGAATTTCCATTGATAAGAAAGACAGTTGTTAAGTGAGTCATGCTAAGTTTTACAATCTTTTATGTCCTGGTTATTAAGTGAATCAGTGTAGTTTAGTAAATGATGCAGTCATTAAGTGAGTATAACTTCCCCCTTAATTTGCCTGTTGGAAGCCAGCTGGGAATGTTGCAAATGGTGATCACATGACCCTGGGATGGTGCAACCGCCATAAATACATGCTGGTTGCTAAGTGCCCAGATTTTGATCACATAACCATGAGAATGCTGCAACAATCTTGTGAGGACTAATTGTAAGGCACATTTTGGTGCTCTTATAACTTTGAGTAGTCACTAAATAAATTATTGCAAGCCATCAAGAACTACCTGTAGTATTTACAGGAAATAACAACTATTACTTAAATACAAATATTACTTTCTTTGAAAGTAATATATGCATACTCACAGTTAAGCCTATTTGGGAATATGCTAAATCCGATTTTGAGTGCATTTTGGCACCTAACTTTTTTGGCTTATCCATGAGTACATATGGTGATTATTGTGTTAAATAAATGGGGACATTATGCTTAAAAGCTAGTAATATAATACTACTTTTCTGCTAGAAACATTAAACTCTTTGCTTTGGATAGCACTTTTCTAAAATTTGTGAAAATAGTGTGCTCCTCTGGTTTTTTTGTTTTGCTTTTTTGCAAATCCAGATTCAACTATAAACTGCCACTGTGTGTGTGTGTGTATGTTTGTGTGTATATGCATTCACATAAATACTGCACATGCATGCTATAAAGCAACATACCAAGATAATCTATCAAGATTATGGTTCATGCTACAGGGAACATATGACGCTCCAATTTTTGATCATAATAGAGAAACATATTTTCACCTTATTGGGTTCTTGTCCCTTTCCCCACCCTCCAAGGCAACTGGCTGTACTTCTAGGCATATGGAAATGAGATTCACTGTGTATAAAATGAAGAAATAGCTCCAAGTACCCATTCTTATGATTTCTCACACACAAACTAAGGCCTCTGCCTCTGTTTATCAAGAGCTTATGTGCAACTTCAGAGTGTTCCCAGACTTTTGGATCAGGTTCAAAGTATTTTGGTATATCATGGCAGAAAAATATGCAACTCAAAACCCAGCTGGGAATTATATACATTTAAATGTAGATATATATATTTATCAAAGGGCTTGAAAGCATAAAACAGTATACATATGATGTATTTGAGAAATGGAAAATTGATTCTCGCTTTTATAAATGCACTTATTCATAACTTAATAACATTCTCATATAATCTACATAGGGAAAATGTGACAAACTATCTTCTAAAATGAAAATCCATTAAAGCTCTTTTATTAAATATTGAAGTTTTCTTCTGGAAATATTTTTATAAGTATTTGGGATTCAGAGAAAAGTATGCAAACATTTTTCTGCTGTTAACTGATATGTCTTTGGTAAGATGTTGGTCTTGAAACTTTAAATTTATGAATAATTGGATTTGCCTTTATGCTTAATATTACAAATATCTACTAAGAGGCAAAACATATTACACATTACAATTATACAAGTTATTAATGATGAACTTTTCTCAGACCTTGAGAAATTTTTAATGTAAAATTTGCAAATATCAGGTTTTAATTAGAAATAGATTTATAATGTATAAAGAGGACAATAATCTTTTAAAAAGTTTTAAAACATTTTTTAAAGTTGCAAAAAGAATTAAATTTGACATTTGTTTTCTCTGTAATACATAGCTTTTGAACATACATAAATAAACTGAGTTCCTCATTTTAAATAATTCAGTGTGTTGTGATTCCCAATTTCTTTGGCATATTGCAGGGGTCAGAATGAAGATGATCTATAAAATCATTTATACACATCCTCATTCAGCATTCTAACTTGTCTTCTTTTCCCATATCCTATTTTTGGTTACACTATCCAAAGCCTTTTAGATATATTAAACATAGTCCATAGTCAGTTTAGGTTTGCAAGACTCAGATTAATTTAAACCTTACTTAGGCATTAACCAGGACGTATTATCAAGCTGGGATATCATCATAACAGCAACATCACTCCTGCATTGTTGCTAACATTCACATATGGTGTTACCTTATGATTTGCTTTAAGGATGGTTTATGAAATCACAGCTGACTGCTTCATATATCAGATGACTGTCAAGCTGTGAGGCCTGGGACCTGCCACATTGAAGCAGGAAGGAGCATGGGTAAAGGGGGGCGTGGGAACACCGGCTGTGTGTGTGTGTGTGTGTGTGTGTGTGTTGGAACGTCTGCAGGCCTCACCACGATTGGCTTGTGATACCATAAATCATGATTTTAGTTAGGATTTTTACATTAATAGCCAAAACCAAATAAATCATTGCATACTCTCTCCCAATCAAGTTTATCAAAGCAAAGGCAAGATGTCATCTCACTTTGGCTTTACTTAATGCTGTAATGGAAAAGTTATAAAAGTAATAAATTTTGGAAATTTATATATTGTTCCTGAGAAAAATAAAGACGGATTCATGTAGTTAAAAGGAAGTTGCTCAACTAAAATGATATTTAAAGAGTTTAAAAATATATCATTAAAGTGATTATTATACAAAGATCTTTGCTATGTTACATATAATACATAAACATGTTGAAGACCAATTTAACCAAATGAAAATTAAATCTGAAGGTTATATGAAACCTGCACCAGCAGAAGCAGCAGAAAGTGGAGACAATTATGCAAAGGCAGCAATATAAGCCATAACAAAATTTATAAACATGTATAAATAATAAAAAATACTGTGCAAAATGTTCTTCAGAATAAGCCAGAGATAAAGTTTCTTAAACTGAAATAGAAATAAAGATGCCAAAGCAAACTTCTGGCGAGGAAAACAATAGTTTATTAAAACATCACATACTGTACTTTTAAATGTATTTTATGTTGTATATTATTTTTACATTGAGCCAATTTTGTTATGTACATCTTGTGAAGCCTTTAATATATCTTGACACCTATGAATTGTTTCTTAGTTGCAATTCCATTAAATTATCTTGAATATACTGCCAAATACACTTACAGGTTGACTCCAGTATTTTCATGTATATAAAGGGTAGCAAGTATTTTATTTTTCTTTCTTTAGATTTCTAATTTTAATGTAAACCTCTTCTTGGGATGCTGAATGAGGTTAAAGGTTTAACAAGGTTAAAATCCATTTGGCAACCTCATTGTAGACAATGTCGTATGTTCCAGGCGAATACCTCTTTAACAGTCGATGGAACTAAGCAACAGTAAAATTAATTTGAATTATTTCTGAATATTTACTTTGCGCTGCTAGAATCCCACAAATGCCGCAACCTCGAAGAAATTGCAGATAGCGTACTACACAGTATAGCCTTCTCCAAATATAAAAACTCCAACTGCCATACAGCATTGGCTGTACTCTCTTGGAATTGCGACAGAGCGCACTGCACTTGGCGCTGTTCCAGAGAGAGAAGCAGCTCGTTCGCAAGGACGGTATGGAGGCGCGCGCATCTTACGCTTTCTGATTGAGGGGCGGAGCCGCAGGCGAAGGCAGGCTGGACAGGCGGAAATCCTGCAACGGCCCTGTTGGGAGTCTCCAGGTGAGCAAGAACTGATGCTGTGGTGGGGTTCGTCTAGGGTAGGGAAGAAAGCGCCCCCTGAACCTTCGGTGACACAACAGGAGGGCGCCCTATTTTGTTATTTGGCTTCGGAGAAATCTAAAAATAAACTATTTGTTTTTATACTGTTATATAGTTTAAGCAGGATAAACCTTAAGCATATGACAAAAATGTGGGTATTAGCTGCAGTAGCAGCAGCGTTTTCAAATGAATAGCTCATGTAAACTATGGAAATTGCAGCAGGTGGATTTTTTGTTTTTGGCAATACTTAATTTAGAAAAGCCGTTTCTGTTGGTACCCCTTTCTCCTAATGTGTTTTGGGCTCAAACCTGTATAGACGTTGCACTCTGTATAGTAGAATTTCCCCCATTTAATATTTTACTCGTTTTGTAAGTTCATGCTAAAAGTTAAGGATAATTATAAGCTGCCACTCCCAAACATCGTTAACTAAAACTTCCATCATTTCTAACTACCATGAGCAATGTCCACTGAAAGTGATGGGAATTGTAGCTCAAAGCGGAAGGCTGTTTTGTGTGGTGAGAATGAGCCACATTCATGCAATATGGGTTTCGTCGGGAGCTGAAGACCTTGCTCTTCCAGCAGGCCGGCCTGGGATGATGGGGGTGGGGGGTGGGGTTGTTAAATAAAAAAATATATAAATTTGGCTTTTAATTTTAATGGAATTTTAATTGTTTTTTTAGTTAATAGGACAGCTTAATTTAATTATTTTAATTTTAAATTGTATATCACTGTTTTAATTTGCTGTTAACCGCCTCGAGACCCCGGAGATGGGCCAGTATATAAATTTAAATTTAAATTTAAATTTAAATTTAAATTTAAATAAATAAATAAATAAATAAATAAATAAATAAATAAATAAATAAATAAATAAATATGTGATGCCTCAAACTGCTTTTTGGTTTGCTTGTTTGAGGCATCACATGTTACAAATAAAGGCTTAGCTAAAACCTACTACTTGTGGCTTATTCATTAAATAGTGATTAGGAAAGCCATTTTTTAGAGCATGCTTCTCAACCTTAGCTATTTTAAGATGTGTGGACTTCAACTTCCAAAATTTTCTCCCAGTTATTCTGGGAGTTGGACTCCATACATCTTAAAATGGTTAAGGTTAAGAAACACTGTTTTAGAGGAATATATAAGTTCTGCTATATTTCCATATGTGGTATAAAAATAGAACAGTAACCATTCAAGAAGTTGATAAAAAATACATCTCAAGAGAGCTCTGTATTAGAGAAGAGCCTCATTTTATGCCTCCCAAAACTCTGATGGGGAGAAATGCAAATCATCTGCAATTGTAACTGTTCAGATATGCTTAGTATAGGTATAAAGAAAAAAGCAAACCCAAGGGAAAAATAGAAAATTATATTTTCCATATTGTATGTATTTGGTACAACCCTACCAAGTGTGATCCAAGCTCTCCCTTTCTCACAGCTAAATTGTTCCCAACTATTGATTGTTCGAAAATGTTAAATAACAGCTGCTTTAAAAAAATTAAAAAGATAATCTGTTTTATACTAAAAGTTGTAGGAAATTTGTAAAGTGTAAATAAATGTTTATACACAAATATTAGTGGCCCAATATTAGGAACTTTAGATTTCCTTTTCTTTATTTCCAAACCAACAGAATGTTGAAACAAATTGTATAAAGGCACTTTGCCCATTATCAGAAAAACATACATAAAACAAAAGGAAAATGAACTTTCTGGGGAGAGTAACCAAAAAAAAGAAAAAAATATTTTTATATATGCACACACAGAGAGACGGGTGGGGGGACAGGGGGAGGTAAATGTTCAAATATGAAGAATTTTTTGAACCAGTTGTCTTATGTTATACCGTACTTTACTCTCCATGCAACATCATTTGGTACACTCTAGTTTAAAAATGCTTTTGCTACTTTTATTTCAGAATTTGCAATGTCTAACAGAAGCATTATCATGACTACAGCTGGTTGTATAGAGAATCTACTGCATAAAAAAAATTACCAAGATATTGGAAGTCATCTTGAATATCTTGAAACTGTTGATATGACTATAAATAATCTCCAAGAGACGGATATTGCCAAAGCTGTTTTCCAAGTCCTCAAGAACTGTCCCTCTGTAATACTGAAAAACAAATCTAAGCATTTATTGTCAAAATGGAAAACACTTTATAAAAAATACCAATCAATGCATATTAAACCAGGACCCAGTAATATGGAAGTATCTTTTAAGAATGATCAAGTAGTCTTGGAGAATAGAAACTTCTGTGAAAAAGGTCAGTGTGAAAAAGTAGATTCAGTCAGCTCCAACAATTGCCTGTCATCAGAAAACAGTTCAAAAGCTGTTAGAAGTAATGTGCAAGAGGATTATGCAATTCAATCAGAACATCCGGGAGTCTCATGCTTGTATACCAAATTAAACCCATCTGAGGATCCCATTACACCTCTAAGGTCTAAATGCATAGAACTTTTTAACAAAGCTTTGCATGACTCTTCAACAATCAATGAACAAAATGAAAAGCATCAGAAAATAGCAGAAGAAATTGAACAGCACATTTTTGCAATGTATGTAAACAATAATAAAAAATACAAAAACTGTATTAGGAGCAAAGTTTTAAACTTGAAAAATCCTAAAAATGTTCATTTAAAGACTAACTTGCTTTCAGGAGCTCTTAATCCCAAAACATTTGCTAATATGTCTGTGATGGAAATGGCACATGATGAACTGAAAGAGCTCAGGACTTCATTTACAGAATCATCTGTTCTGGAACATCAGCTCCCCCAAAATATCAGTGGTACACATACAAGCAAAATAAAATGTAAGCACTGTGAAAAATATGATTGCACTATTACTGTCATTGCAAGGGGAGCCCTTTTCCTTCCTGGTTGGGTGCAGAATACAAATCCAGATGAACAAATGATGACTTATGTGATTTGTAACAAATGTGGTGAGCAGTGGTACCATAGCAGATGGATCTGTTTATGATTGTACATTAGTTTCCCTTGCTCATATGTCGTTCCTGACTCTAGGGGCCGGTGCTCATCTCTGTTTCAAAGCCAAAGAACCAGCGCTGTCCGAAGACTTCTCCGTGGTCATATTATTGTACATTACTTAGAAGTAAATATAAAATATGAAGGTAACCCAGAGCAATATTTGAATGTGGAAGTAGTGAAAATGCTTAAGTGGTTTGTGCTGTAATAAAATGGATGTGAATTATTGAACAAATGATTATAAAATATTGGAAATTGTTAGAAAGCAGAGTATGACTCAGGCCAGTTTGTAATAACAAATCAGCATAGTATCAATGTCATGCAACTTACAGATAATAGGATATTTTAATAGCATTATTAAGCTGGTAACTTTTTACATTCATTTGAAGACTTAAATTGTAGTTGTTAAACCTCTAGGATACAAGATGTTTCCTGGCTATTTCATAATCCTTGAAATTCTTCGATCTTTGGTAGTTCTCATGAGAGGACTCCCTCGCTTTCACATTAATGCACACACACTAACACACACAAGAGATGTACTTGATATGAAGGCTTTTTGAAATGTGAATAGTTCTGCATGATTTCAGGTCAAGTTAAGGGCAAATTTATTTATTTAGCATATGGCAAATACATGGACTTATATTTATCTGTTGCCATATATATAGCCAAGAGTTCTACAAAGAT
This sequence comes from Calamaria suluensis, assembly GCA_032468135.1. Lineage (NCBI taxonomy): Eukaryota > Metazoa > Chordata > Lepidosauria > Squamata > Calamariidae > Calamaria > Calamaria suluensis. The sequence continues at coordinate 61,350 of JANHFP010008662.1, read as the reverse complement.
GTCTGGCTGCCAACTGTCGTTAACTGCCAATTCTTCAGTGTAGTCTGGCTACCATGCTATCCAGGGTGTGCCACGAGGTGAACTAGCATCACACCCGAGGGCAAATAATGATAATTTAATGTATCTTATGATAATATAACTCAATGTATATCATGCATATTAAAACAGCTTTATTCATGAACCAATTTAATGTGCAGTTTCTTAAATTTTTTTAAAGACTTAAGTAGCTTTGAGTCCAGAGCTGCCATGAAATGCACTTACCTTTGCTACTGGTTCGGGACTGTGAGTGCACATGCCTCTTCTGTGCATGTGCAAAAGGTCAAAATAGGATGTAATGACATCCCTTTGGGTGGGTGTAGCCTCCCGCTTCCAGCACTATTAGTTTGTGTGAGCCACATAGATAGCTGGTCCAGAGGCCTAAGGAAGTACCTTTTCCTAGAGCAGCCAAATGCCAGGTGTATTAAGCAAAGAGGGGGCACCAACCCTCTGGAATGAATTGCCCCCAATGCTGCGGATGCTCCCCGACCTAAGGTCATTCCGTTGGGAGCTGAAGACCTGGCTCTTCCAGCAGGCCGGCCTGGGATGAATTGTGTTTTGTTTGCTGTGAACCGCCCCGAGTCTGCGGAAATGGGGCGGTATAGAAATTAAACAAAATAAATAATAAATAAAATTAAGTGTTTTGTTATTTCTTACACTAAATTTGCTGATAAATAGGCAGATAGACAGTGACTACCTGTCAAGTTTCTAGTCAGTCACAGTAGTTTTCAGTGTTGTGGTTTTTGTGGAGAATGATGGATTAGATCAATTTTATTCTAAGCCATCACACCAATTAATACCGATTTATTGTTTGATTTCTAGGTTTACTCAATATGGTGGTTCTGGGGTTCCCTGTTGGATTCATCTTTTGTTCTAAGCTTTTATACTAATGCATTTTAATCCTGCCAATATAACTAATTACTAAATAATACTAAACAAGGATATTACAATTTTTTAAAAGAATAGTTGTAAATAAAGCCAATACTCATTAAAATGATAGTTTTTTATTTCTGGAAGATTAATAAACGATTGAAGTACCTGCATTTATTATGACTTAAGAGTTTATTGCCCAACCCAAAAATGTGCATATATGCATGCATACCCATCTTACTAATCTGAGATAAATAAATCACATTATGTAAAGTTCAGAAAAAAAATGAAAAATAGCAAGCCAAACAAAATAAAGCAAGGGGAAAAATCAATATTATTTATTTCCCACTTTATTATTTTTGCAAATAACTCAAGGTAGCAAACATCTTCAACACACTTTCCTCCTATTTTCTCCACAACCCCAACCATGTGGGATGAATTGGATTGAGAGCGACTGGCCCAAGGTCACCCACTTTTCCATAGCCAAAGTCAGAATTTTAACTCGGTATCTTGCTTTCTAGCCCTGTGCTTTAATCATTAGATCCAACTTTATCCATTTTGAAATAATAACATTTGAATTTAGTTTCCTTAACAATATTTATACTTCAATTTCTTCATTACATTTTGTTCTTAAAACTTTACTCTTTCTTAAGGAACTCATCAACCATCTATTCACAACTTCCTCAGTCTTAACTAGTTACATATTTGTGATTAATTTGTTCATTTTACCATGTGACCAAATCGCCTTTATGTTCTTATTTTGTACTATTTGTTCAATTTTGTATTCAATATATATTCATGTAGTACCCATTGATCTTATGACTTTCCTGACATAATCAGTTCTCACTGTCTTATATACTGTAAGTGGGCAGAACAGAAACATTCTTCTACCTGGTCATTTTACTTTTGCCACACACTTCATTCAACCTACTTGTTATCTTTCTCCTAGTATCTGCTGCCACTCCCCCATCATTTGTAAGATAGAGATATTTATCTACTTGCTTTAATTTTTAGTCTATCAATTGTTCACTGTATTTTTCTTATAAAGAATAAGTATATTTATTGGTCTTGGGTACATTTCAGATTCACCCTCTTTGTTCAATCATATAATCTAGTCATTTGCTGCAAGTTATTAGGGCTGTAAACAACACAGCACTGGCTCTGTATAAAAGTGTAAGTTTACATCTCCAAGTAATATATCTCTTAACATCACAACAAACTCAGCTTAGTGAGCATTACATGAAGCAAAGTGAAAATAGTTTTTTTTTTAAAAACAAAACAAAAACAACCTTGTTCCGTAAGCATCTGTGAGGCAAAACACATCTCTCAAAAATATGGAAGATTAGGTGAGTATTTTATTGGTAACCATTATAAAGTTTTGGTGCAACATTCAGCACAGATCCTGTGTGCTCTGCCTTCAGTGCTAAGGATAGAGAACAAAAGAGTTGTAGGAATAGTAACTAACTTGTTCTTCCACGAAATTTTCAAGCAGGAACGAATTACATTAGCTTCGCTGTTTTCCAAGGGCCCAGCAAGCAAAGCGGACAGACGTAAAGAGGCGGGACGGGGCAGGCAGTCTCCAATTGGAACCGTGAGTCTAGGGGAGACGAAGCCCCATAGTCTAGCAACAGCCTCCCTTCCGCTTAGTTGGGCCGAGAGTCGGGGAGGCTGGCCTCGTCTGATGTCACGTGCGGGCGAGATTCCGCCCTCATAGCGCAGCCCCGGCCATGTTATTTCCCTGTCAGGCTTTCTCCCTTCCTCTCTCCCGCGGTGGCCGCAAATGCTCCGGGCCGGTTATCGGCTCTCCGCTTTCTTGACAGGTGAGCGCGCCCTGTTTCTGGCCTTTTACCAATGCATGGGCTCAAGAAAGAACCCGGTTCTTCCTGGGTGCTGTTCCTGGCCCTCAGGACTCCGGGCGTCGGCTTGCGCTTTTCATGGCTGCTTACAGTGGATGGGGAGGAGGCATCAGCGATGCTTCCCTCGTCTCCCAGCGGTTCTTTAGGAAAGGTTTTCTGGGGGTCCGATCGAGAGTGGCTCTTGGTCGCTCCTTGGTGCAAGAGGGAGGTCCTAAAGAAAAGGTTGCTTGTAGGGACACTCGAAAAATGCCTGCCTCGGCAATTGGGAGCTGCAGAGTCTCTTTCAAATGGTCCTGGCTGTAGGGCTTCCTAGCGTGAAACTTGAGGAAACAAAGCCTTGGGGGGGGGGGGAGGTAGCAGTACCTTACCCCGCACAATTACGCCCCCCTTTTAACCTACGGGGAGAAAGTTGTCCTTCTAAGATGCCCCTCTGCTCTTAACAGTGGCATGATTAAAAGTCCCATGATCAGAAGGAGACGGCGGTTTTGTTGGGAAATTGCTTCCCTTCTGTACTTCTCAGTTGGCGCATGACCAAGTTATCCCTGGGGCAAATAGGCCAAACTGATTAAAACCACTGGACTGTCAGGATGTTTCAACAACTTATGTATGCCCTCTTTGTTGCAATTTTCATGTGGAAAATCCATACTTTGCTACTCTGCCTGTTTTTCTTTTGATTAAATTGAGTTTAAAGAAGTATTTTCCCCCTCTTATTTTTGCAGTTAAGTATAAAAACTGCCCTGGGTGACATAACATTTGTCTAGGTGGGTAAGAGTGCAAAACAACCTTTTTAGCTCATTATGAAAAAAACAGATTTTAAAAAAAATACTTTTCTTCTTTAGCAAGATGAAAAATTGTAGGATGTATTTACAGCCTGACATAATATTTTAAAAGAACAGTATTGAAAAGCAATTTTTAATTGTAAACTCAAAGAGTAAAGAACTACCCTGACTTTTGTTTTCAACAAAACCAAACCCATGAAGACTGTAATTAAAGATACAGTTCATAGACTATATAGAACCACTCAAAAGAGGACACATAGTATGTACTTTTGCTCTGTAAATCTTGCATTTTTATAGTTCTCAGTTGGATGTAATGAATTTGTTTTGCTGTATTATTCCCAACTACTCAAGTTGCTCTTCACAGTATTGATCAGAACATTTGGCTTTGAATTTAAATTATTCTAAATTGTAAATATTCTAAATTAAATTTAAAACAAAAAATAAAAGTGGTTTAAATCTGTTTGAATTCATTGACACATTATAATGTGCTCATTATTAAATATTTCATATATACTATGACCTATGTTTTGACATATAGTTATGATTTTGTTGTTTCAGTGAACTATTTCCAAAATTTCCATATTAATTAGTGGCAAAATGAAGATGCTGGGTTTATTTCTTAAGGAGATATATGGTCAACAGCCCCTGGCAAATTGTTCTAGTGGTTATAGTTGAACTATATCATAGTTCAGTTTTATCACAGTTCAAACAATAATTTCAAAATTCTAACAAAATATCTGTACACAATTGTTTCCTAATAATGGAAAAAGACAATGGCTGGATGTTAGTGATCTGTGACCTCTACTATCTAGATTACTGGAAAATTGCAGTTTTAAATAACATCAAGTATATATGTGGTGAGTTTCTGTATGGTTATTTCTATAGGTTTATTTGAATAAGACTCAAATAAGTATGACCTTTTTTTCCAAGACCTTCAAACACTCATTTTATACTCAGCCATGAGTATAGTTTAAAGCAGGGGTGTCAAACTGGTGGCCTGTGGGCCAGATGCATCATGCACATGCCACACCCACCCCGGTTCTGCAAAGGTCAAAAATATTGCAATATGTCACATGCTGCCATGCGACATGATCTGAGTTTGACACCCATGGTTCAAATCATCACTTCTAAGACATTTTCATAGGATTACAGCTATATAAATCTCAATAGGGATAACATATTGTTAAAATAGTAAAACTATTCATAATTGAATTCAATAGTTGAGCATTTAATTAATGCTTCTGAAAGTAATGTGGAATATAAAAATTAGAAATATTAACATTATTTACTATTCCACTAGATATGATTAAATGAAGGATAAAATAATCTACTCCAGAACTAGCAACATGGTACCCTTACATTTAACTAGTTAATGGCAAGAGATTGTTGGGAATTATAATATATTATATCTGAAAGTATCCACTTTATTCCCCCGGTCTAATTTTAATAAATATGTTAACACTTACTGTAATAAGTATAATACAATGGCCAATATACCATGTTTCCCCAAAAATAAAACCTATCCCAAAAAATAAGCCCTAGCATGTTTTCTGCCTGTGTGCCCAATAAAGGCCCTACTCTGACTTAAGCGCCTGCACAACCGGCTACCTGTCCATTCTGTCTGGTTGCTCGCGGTGCTGCCAACACGAGGTGACGTGAGGCGAGGAGGGTGAAGCTGCCCCACTTGCACACCGGCTTACCTCAGGACCCCCACAACCAAGCCATCCATGCCCTGAAAACTGCCTCACAGCTGCAGCACCAACAACAGCCATGTGCAGCTGAAGCCCATGTGGCTGCTGCCCCACTTCTTGCAGCATGGCACCAGAGCAGGATGCCGAGCGATGTGCTGGTGCCATGGCTGCAAGGCAGGGGAGGTGGCGCTACCCCACACGCCCCACACCAGCTTACCTAAGCCCCCCCTCAGCCATGCCATCCATTCCCTGACAATTTAGCAAAATTGGCAACTACATCACCTAGGGGGGCATTCCCAATACCAGGCACGGTATCAGCCATAGGTTTGCAGACTTTAAGGGAACCC
>JANHFP010008662.1:11344-23784 GCA_032468135.1 Calamaria suluensis | reverse complement strand
CAGGGGTCTCCAACCTTGGCAACTTTAAAACTTGTGGACTTCAACAAAGCTGGTTGAGGAATTCTGGGAATTGAAGTCCACAAGTCTTAAAGTTGCCAAGGTTGGAGAGCCCTGCTGTAGGAAGTAATTCAAACTGTTTTTATATTTATTGTAGCTCATTGTAAACAAAGGAAGTCTACACTGAATTTGTAGAATCACCTACTTGACTAACAAATGTACTATAAAACTAGTTTCCAAGCCAGACAGTCCCATGATTCTGATTAAAAGAACATTCTGACCCATTGAAGGTTTATTCATTTTTATGGTAATTGTTAGGTTGGCCAGGAGAAACAATTAATAGCTTATACTAGTCATTCCCACACTGTTCCATTCTTCTTCCTAGCTTGGATAATTACAGAATAATGAAGTTTTTGTTTATATTTATTCTCTAGATCAAGAGGACATTCCAGAACAGTTCAAAAGTGATGTGTCACAGCCATCTGGAGACATAGTTAGTTGGAACCATGTTCCTACCTCCATGCCAGCAACAGGCATTTCACAGCAGGAGATAAGTAAGTTTTTGGTTCACTTCTGGCAAAGGCCTTGTTTGTAAATGGCTTGTTTATTATAAAACACAGAAGTTGAATGTTTTGGTGTAATTGCTTTTAAATTACATTAAATGTTGCTCTTTAAGCAGTTACTATACATAATAGGGAAATTATATACAGCAAGGGATTAAGGATGATTTAATGTTCTATGTCTAGAAGCATACAATATGTTGCAAGTTACCAAAAAAGAAAAAAGTTTGCAATTATTCTTCAATTGTCAGCTTCTTTTATTGTTTCAATACAATAGTGTTTGGAAGCAACATTGAATACAGATGATTTATCTTTAATTGATATACTATATACTGAGAGACCTGAGAGATCATGTCAGTGAAATCATGAAAATTTTGTTCAAATAAGGTTTACAGAATTAACCTTAGGAAGTGAATTCTGTAATTTAAGAAAGTATATAATGGAATTATGATTCCTACTAATGAACCAAAATATATTTTATCACTGTAGAACAGTTGCCTCTTATGATAGACAGACATCACTAAATGGCTAATATCTACAATATGAAGATGTGTATTTCAAGAACATTTTATGATATTTTTTAAAGAAAAGCACACAAAATATTCAAATACAGGTTCCAGCAGGTTTGACTTCAGCGATGAAACTGATGAATGTTACAGTGTAATGAAGGCATGTTTGATGTGGATGGAATAAAAGATTCCAGGAGAAATTTTATTTAACTTCTTTGTCTACCTTGCCTCCTTGGATAATTAGTTTCCAATATTTGGAGAGGAAAGATTCAGACCCCAATTTTGAAATTGTACTAAGCTATAAATGAAGTGGTCAATCCTGAAATGAAACATTTGAAAGTAGATACTAGTGATATAGTGTCATAGCAGTGTACATGTCTTCCCTGTTCATAAGTAGTAGCTAAAAAGGCTGACTTTCTAAATTAAATTCTATGGTACAATAGGTCTTTAAAAACAAAAAAAATGTAGAAGATGCCAGGTTCTATTCAAGTAATTCTGCAGTCCAATAGAAGTTTGTTTAGGAAGCCTAGTGGCAATTATGAAAAAGCAAAAATATCATGAATCAATACTAATAAGAATATGCAGGCTCTGGAATCAGACTTATCATACTAATAGGCAAATCATTGTTCTCTATTGTATGTAAGTTATTTGCATTGTTATATATTAGGTGGAACAGAGAAAACTGTCCTAGAGGGAAGACATCATGAAGAACCAAAGGAGTCAGAACAGGAAGAAGAAAAGGCCGAAGAAGAGAAAACACAAAGTGAGAAGTCTTCGGAAAGAGATCAAGGAGAACCAGAGAAACCAGATATGGAAATAGTAACGTATCTCATTTGTACATTTTTCACAAATACTTATAATAGCATTAGCACTTAGACTTATATACCACTTCATGGTGCTTTACGGCCCCCTCTAAGCAATTTACAGAGTCAGCATATTGCTCCCAACAATCTGGGTCCTCATTTTACTGACCTTGGAATCGATGGAAGTCTGAGTCAACATTGAGCTGGTCATGATCAGATTCCTGGCAGTGAGCAATGAGCTAGCCTGTAATACTGCATGTTAGAATGCAGTTTCACTGTATTCATGTGCCACCCCGGAATTATGGGGAGTGGAAGTGAAAGAGAAGGAATTAAGATATAGACTTTTTTCTTTACGTTTCCTTTCTTTTCTTTTCAGTAAGGCTTTTTCATAGTCTGTGTTTGGTTCATTATTTTGTTCTATTTATTTGGTTGCCCATCTTGCAGAAGTAACTGTGGCTAACACCAGTTTAAAAGACTGCCTAGTACAAAACAAAGAAAAATATAAAAATAACAATAAAGAGCAAGAAATGGCAACTGAGATGATAATTAACAAAATTTATCAGCCTTAAACTAACTTGACCCTCATGCCTGGAACCCCATTCCAGTACATCAATATTTCTAAAATGCCAGTAAACCTGCTTGTGGCCAGTCTGCTGTTCCAAAGGGCAGGTGCTGTGACAGGAAAGGCTGTTTCCTGGGTCTATATGGCAACTTCAATGTACCTGGAGTATTGTCATACTTTTACAGCTGATGAATAGAAACAGTACGAAAGAGGGGGTCCTAAAGTTTGATGGTTAACAGAACCAAGGCTAGAGCCTATACAACATGGTGTTTGCCCAAGCTCTAGTAGTCATGACTCTTGCCTTTCTGAGAAATGGAGATTAAATTATGCTGAATGTTTTGATTATATCAAATTGGAAGGTATCTTTACCACAGGGTAGTGCATAATAGGTAAAATACTGGGTGGAGATATAAGGACTTGGGTCAATTCAGGTACTTTGCTCCAATTACATGGTTTTTTTATGCTTTTTGAAAGCATGTCCAAGAGTCATTGGAGATAAATGAAGAGATTCAAAACAAAATAGTAACAAATATTCAGACAAGTACTCTGAAGTCTGAAGAACATTCTGGCACTGATGTTTCCAATCCACTTGAAAAATACATGAAAATAATACAGCAGAATCAAGATAAAGAACAGGAAAAAAAGGTAATATTTTGAATTAACATGAATAAAATAATTTGGAAAATGCCAGAAGTATAGTTGCTTAGGATGACTAAATATGAATGACTTGTTTAATTTAGTCTAATATCAAAATTTTAAAAGATTACCTATCTTATATCTTAAACTGATTCATTCCATGTTTCTAGTTTTCAGTCTTGTATTGGAACACAATTAGCAACTCTTATAGCAGCAGCAGCTATAAGTAGTTATAACAATTAATCTGGGTGATATTTTTTAAAAATGAATGTTTGCAAGTACATATTTTTGTTACAAAAGAAAAGAAACAATAGAATATGGTTCAGATTAAAATAGCTAAACAACTTTTTTTAAAAGGAATTTTATTAGCTTACTAATGTTTCAGAAGTTCAGTGTATCTTGTTCAACATTCTGTCGCCTTATGGCTATGTTGCATTGCAAGGTTTAATGATAATGCCCTCAGATTCTAGCACATAACTTTAAATTTGAATTTTAACATAAAACTGCTGACCTAGCTATTTATTATATTGATTACTTTTCAAGAAATGCAAGACCAAATCTTACACAATCGAAAATTATCTACAGATAAGAGAATGCCAGATATGAATTCCAGAATGTATATGGCTTCACCAACATTAATTGATTTTAATAGAACCTTTTCAAACATCAAGGGACACGGTGGCTCAGTGGGTAAGATGGCTGAGCTTGTCGATCAGAAGGTCAGCAGTTCAATGGTTCAAATCCCTAGTGCCGTGTAACGGGGTGAGCTCCTGTTACTTGTCCCAGCTTCTGCCAACCTAGCAGTTTCTAAAGCACATAAAAAATGCAAGTAGACAAAATAGGGACCGCCTTTGGTGGGAAGGTAACAGTGTTCTGTGTGCCTTTGGCGTTTTGTCATACCGGCTGCATAACCACAGAGACATCTTTGGACAGCGCTGGCTCTTTGGCTTTGAAATGGAGATGAGCACTGCCCCATAGAGTCGGAAACGACTAGCACATATGTGCGAGGGAAACGTTTACCTTTTTCAAATATCCTTACAACAAGTTTGGGTCATTTCACTAATCCTTAATTTTTTTTTAAATGTTAGCTTATGTGGTGAGCATACAAGGTCAGTAATAAAACAATCCAAATTCTAAAGTTCAATTCTGAAGCTGAAAGAAAGCCAATTGCCATTTGATTCCTTATCGCTTTTCACTGTTTCTTCCATTGGCCAGTCTGTGAAATATTGTCAAACTAGAAGTGATGGTAAAAAATTATGGCAAGGATTTGTCTGACTGTAAAAACGTAAGATTTAGCAGGTGTAGTTAACTGATAGTTGTTAGTTCGCTTGCTTTATATAATTTTTGGGTACTTAGATTTAAATATTTAGACTTAAACAAGTATAGTTAACTGATAGCTATTTGTTTGGTCATATAATTTTTTCACTGTCTCCAATCTTTTCAATTTTTAAATGAATTTCCTCTAACAGCTGTTACAGTTTAGTAAATAAATAATAAATAACCCTATCCTCTGGTCTATTTCTATTTAGAAATTATCTGGGTTCCAATGTAGAACACAGATTAAATGTTTGCCTCATAGGGATGTTTCAGAGGCTTCTGAGACATTTATAAACCAAGTTAACAACTCTCTTTCTTTCTGTCAGAAGTCCGAGAAAGAATCAGTTGAAATTTCATCTGCCGCATTACTGGGCAGTGAAAGGGAGGACAGGTATGCATCATCCTTTTTTTTCCTTGTCTGGTTTATACTGTCACTAAGACAGTGCCTTAAAGATCTAAGTTCCTTAGATGGGAACAGTTTGGGAGCAGAGAACTGTAAGGCTTGTTTATTCTACTTCCCCACTGCAGTTTCCTGTGCTTTCCAGAGATTTGCTTCTGAGGATTGTGGAACTCCTCAGAGAAATCAGGAGGTGGTGCTAGAGCAAACAGTAGCTTGCATTATTTACTCTTACATAGTGAGGAGCAGTCTTTTTCATTTGCAGCCCACAGGCTGAGAGGCAAGCAGTGCTACCTTATTCAACATTGCCATGCTTCCCTTTGGTTATGTAGTACACAAGGCCCAAAGGTTTGTCAGTAAAAGAGCAGTTAGTTGAGGAAAGAATATGGGGGTCACAAAAATGTAAGTTTCTCCATAGTCACTGTCCACAAAATTAACATGATTTTGTTTTCCCTAGTGTTAGTGCTGCAGACATTCCTCAGGAAGGACCTGATGACAATTTTTGGTGAAGATGTGGTAGTGGTAACCAGGAAAAATTGTAATTGATGTGGAAAACAATCCTTGGGCAGTAAGGAGAATAATGTTCAATAACCATAAATATTTATGTCTGTAAAATTATTAATGAAGAAATAATATATTGGTACATATTGCTGTTAATCATATCACAGTTGCAGGCCTTGAGTGAACAGTTCTGGTACTTTGTACTTTGTATAATTTATAAAATGATGCTATTGTGAACAAATTGTTTAAACTATTCTATTGTATAATGTAGACAGAAGAAGTTTCCTTAAATCAATTTACCTTTAATTTTTTTAAAAAAAGTATATTTTGCTACAATCACTGTAGAAAATTTCTGTTTCAATTCTACTGTTCTATAATATTGCAGACTTCACAGTCAGTTATAGCTCTCTAGCCAAAGCTCCAAACACATCATTAGCATTAAGAAATTAAATCTGCATGTTTGAAGATTTTTTATTTCTTGAATATTAAGTACTTTGAATTAAGTGAAACAGTTTTAGAAACAGTTTTACTCTCACTTCATGTCCTGTACAAATGCTTTTACATTGAGGAAAGAACAATTATACATATATTATACAATTAAACATCTTTAAAAAGTATTTGTGATTATGATATCTTACTATTAAAGTAAGTAAAAAATAAAAATTAATCATTGTGATTTTTCTTTAAGCTATTTAGGGAAAGTTTGGAAGTGGCTAACATAAAATAATGTAGGATCCTTGGTGGTCTCTGAGCTTCGTTGTTTTTCTGCAGATATTTCATTACCTAAAGAGGTAACATAATCAGTGCTAGAAGGGAGTGGGGTGTGCTCACATTTATATACTAGTGGCTTATATTTCCATTTTGCAAACAAACTTGTACATATTTGCTGAGTTGGATTCTGAACGATCTCATGAGATGGCATAAAGTCTTGCAAGATCTAAGGAGAAATTTCCTGACAGAACAATTTAAGAAGAGATTGGATAACCATTTGTCTGAAATGGTATAGGATTTCCTGCCTAAGCAGGGGGTTGGACTAGAAGACCTCCAAGGTCCCTTCCAATTCTCATTCTATTTCATTTCATTCCATTCTAATTCTATTCTCCTATTCTGTTTCTATTCCTCTTTAGGCCTGTGAAACAAGGATGAGGTCCCTCAACAGCTTGATCTGTTTCTCATAACTGATACTAGCTGCAAAGGGGGATCGATTCCATATGTAGTGAACATATCTTTGAAGAAAGAATTGATTCTACCAGCCATGGAAGAGATGCTTTTCCCCAAAAACCAAAAACCTAGTTGTTTCATACTATCACAACTTTTTCTTCCTAAGGTGGTTAATGGTACAATAAAGGTTGCTTTGCTTTGCTTTGGTTGTAGTGGGGTGGCAAGTGCCTAGGGCTCTGGATAAATCAGATTGCATGACTTACATGAATCCCATCTAGATAAGGCTATAGCAGACTGGAAATTGCATTAATCACTCTGTAATTGGACCTTTGCAGGGGGTATGCAGAGAGGAAATCTGCTTATTACAAAGGTTTAAATTAATCTGCAAGATAATATAATTATGGATATGACATATAATTAAAAATACAATTTAGAACTTATGTATATATAGTCATAAATAGGTACTCCTGAGCTGATTTCCAAATAAGTACATACATGACTTCAATTTAGCATTTATTTAAAAATAAATCCCAGATAAAAGGTATCCAAAATTTTATCATTGTAAGATAGAACTCTCAAAGAAAATTCTTAACAATCTTATTGTTTTAGGCCAGGACTGTCAAACTTTTGGCCTGTGGGCCAGATGCATCACATTCTGGCCACGCCCATGCACGGTTTAGTGGGGGGGGGGACGGTGCAACATGTCATTTGCCAATGCTGTGACAACAGAAGTTTTAGGCCATCTAAAAGCGAAATCTTAACTGCTTTTTTATAAAGATTTGAATTAATCTGCATGATAATGTCATAACTATGGGTATGACATATAATTAGAAATAACATTTAGAACTTAACATATGTACAGTCACAAACAGGTGCTCCTGAGATGATTTTCAGATAAGTAAACACATGGCTCTTTTCACATTAGCAAAAATACATTCCAGATTAAAAGCTATCCAAAATTCCATCATTGTAAGAGAGAGCTCTCAAAAAAAAGTCAACATTTGGCAATGTTATTATTTGGGGCCACCTTCAAGGGTTAGAGATTAAGGATACTATTGTATTGCTCCTTCCTGAATGGGCAGTTTCAATCGGCAATATTGCAGAAATAGTAGTTGAGCCCTTGGACACTTAAATGTTCATTTGTTCCAGGCCTTCTTTAATAGTTTACCTTAAGCTTTTGAGATGGGTCATCTGTCAGTTTGGAATGTGGTACTGATAATTTATTTTTAAAAAAGCCGTTTGTGGCTAAGGTCCTCTTTACCTTGGGGATTGTCTATTGCAAGTGGAATCTCCTGTCTGAGGTTTGGGATTTGGAAGTGGTTCCACTCCAGTCTGTGATTGAAGGGAAAAAAGATCAACCCAATTCAATTCATCTTTAGAACAATTAAGAACACTAATCAAGGAGAGAAGCAACTTAGATCTAAGAAGAAATTTCCTGACAGTTAGAACAATTAATCAGTGGAACAACTTGCCTCCAGAAGTTGTAAAAGCTCAAACACTGCAAGTTTTTAAGAAGAGATTGGATAACTATTTGTCTGAAATGGTGGTTGGACTAGAAGAACTCCAAGTTCTCTTCCAACATTCCATTCTATTTTGGAAGTGATTGGAGAGTTTATTTGTGCATTTAGGGATTTATCATGTTAATGATACACAGCTTTACATCTCCATTATAGATGAAACTGGAAATGTAGAAATAGGTTTTGTCCCAGTGTCTGGAGCTAATGGGGCAAAACAGGCTGAAATTGACTCTATGTAAATTGTTGCAATATGCAAATAAAGTGAAATAAATAAGAATAAAAATATGTATAACCACTTGGAGAGACTTATCTTTCTATTTATGTGGACTCTCCAGCTATACATGCAAAGCTATAATTGTGTGTTCCAATACCAGAAGGAATGTAAAGTCACAATTTCTTTATATTTAAAATAAGGATACACAACCACTGGTTCTATTATCTACAAATATTTATTCATAACACTTGGATATAACTACAGGAAGCCCTTGGCACTGATATAAAATATTGATTCACGGTTAGGTTACAAAAAATTATACATAGCAAAATTGAATACTTTTTACATAAAAAAATTAGACTACTTAAACAAAACTTCAAAAAACTCCCAGTAATAGCTACAAAGTATTAGAAAATAATTAGGCTTTAAGACATTGTCTGTTACCTTTATGCAAACACTGGACTAGAAGAACACCTGCATTGCTGTAGAAATTTGTTTCCTTCATGCAACAGGTAAAAACAAATACTAATATATTTCTTACTTGCTTTATATAGATTTTGCTTCTTTTTTTAAAAAGTCAGCTTCAGACAAATTAAATGCAAGGTAATACCTGATTTCATTGTTCAATCTTTTACTTTCAACACATTTCTTTAGATTTTAAAAGAGCATTCATATTCAGTACACATTCAAAACAGGGATGCATGACTTAATTGTTCACTGATTTGAAACTCACTGATGCACTTTATTTTTCTTCAAAAGGTTTTTTTAAAAAAATTGCACACAAAAAAACCACTAGTAAGCTAGCACTGAAAATCTCTGAAAATGCTAGAAGGCAGATATTAAGGGAGACAGTTTGAAATTGCACCCTCTGTTTTTTGAACATCACATTTTTTCATAAGAGAAAACTATTGCAGTTTATTGGATTGAGCACCAAAATTGAGGTGAATGTTGACCTGTAGTCTGAGTGACTAAAAGTTTTAAAATTCTACAAAGTTTTCATCTATTCAACCTGAAACAATTGAGTGACTGACCAGAGGGAAATATCTTCTGCTTTATTAAAATTGAGACAGGATAATTATCTCCAGCTACTATATGCTATAAATGCTCAGAGACATTTATAGAAAATAAACATTAAGGCAAAGCTGACATTTATTTTCAGAGAAGGGAATCATTATTCTGATTACAGGGTCTGGATCTATTTTATTAAACAATTAAAAAGTTCCCACCTTACTCTGATAAGTGCAGCAGAACAAGAAAGGCTCATTGCAGCTTTGTTGAAAAGGGAGTGTAGAAAACCAAACCAAGCCATTTTTGGCATTTAATGTGCAAGGTCCAGTTTTAATTTTGATAGGAACTGAATGTTGACTTATAATGTTCTGAAACCGTATCAAATAAGCATAATTACAAATATTCAGAATAAGGGAAATGTCTAGCTAAATCCTAGAATCTTAGTTACTTACATCTGTGCAATTATATACAGCCTTTTCAAATCTAGACATTACAGGGTTGGATAATACCAGCCCTAGTACCCTGCTAAGGAACAACAACAATAATAATGTTATGATTGCCAAGAGAAATCCATGAAGGTGTTTTAGTTGGATTTTTTTTACAGTGGCCTGGAATATGATGCCCTCCCTCCACCCCCAGTTCCAATTTCAGTGGTAAAAGGAATGAAGGATTTTCTCTGCAACTTTATCCTATGGATATGGCCCAGGAGCTCTTGAACAATATATCTGCTCGATGATTTGTCAGAGCTACAAAATTCTTCTGAAAAAAAGGCTCTGGCAAGTGTTTATGTGTAAGAATTGAGTTGCTCTTTGGACCGAGACTGGATATCCTGAAGCTCCTGCTCTTCTTTAGCTTTGATATCCTGGTAAGCCTGCATTTTGCTTGCATCCTTTAAGTAGGCCCAGTTAGAAGATAGTATCATGAGGAAGTGGATCTGGAAGAGAAGGGTGAGCATGATGGCTAGTGAGTATGTCAAGAGGCAAAGCTGGCAGCTAGTAAGATTAATACCAAGTTATTCTAAAAAAATATTAAAAATAGGCAAGAAAGTTTATTTCTAAAGGTATGTAGAATGCTGCATGCTGAACAAAGGAGCAGCTGGCAAAAGGTTAGTAAGGAAGAAGAAAAATTAATGGGAAAGAACAGAAACAAAAGCTTTGAGAACATTGTCCATGTTTACATGCTGAAGCCTCCCAAGCAACTCAAATTTGTGATGTTTCTTTCCATTCTCATCTGCCACCTGAAGGAAAGGAAACTCTACAGTTGACCACTTGATTATGTTCCATTGTATTTCTTGGAGTAAGTAGAACTAGATATTGGGTAAAAGTGTGTACTTGGTGCTGCATAATCAGTAAGTGCAGTATGGAAATTATCAGGAGATAATTTCAGGAGACGAGATCTTATAGGAGATAAAAGATGTGCTATCAAAAATGGAAGGTTTATCTTTTTCCGTAGGTTAAAAGAATCCACAAAAAGCGATGTAAATAAGACATTCTACAGATGAAGAACAGTGTAGACTTTCTGTCTGACTGGAAAATGAATGGATATGTTTGAATGAAATGCTAAACTGGTGAACAGATATCCTGATGTTTAGTTGTGCCAAAGCAATTGAGCAATAAAAGACTTGTTTATGGGAGTTAAAACTTTGAAGCAGAGTCTAATTTTATTTTATATTGCTAAGAGATAGTTGAGTGGGACTTGAGAACAGAACTTTGTCAACTATCTAGTATGTCTATGACATAGGGTGTTATCAAGAAGCAAGCTCATATATTGTGTGTTATCTACTATATAACACATTTTATTGTTTTTATATTAGTGAACAGTAGTGATAGAATAATTTACTGTATTACAGAGCTTAATTGATCCAAACATTGTTTGACAAATAATCATTATGAAACAATAGTCTGATATTAAATGAAAGCCCCTCTTCCTTTAAAAGGATGATTTACAACGTCACTTTAAGATTGTGTTCTCTCATAGGGTAGAAAATAGCCAGGCCTCACTCACACTGTTATTCATATACAAGAAATAATTTGTATTAATCTAAAATGCTTAAAGATGCTTACTGAAGCTATTTACAAATTAATGTAACAAACTTTAAAAATCTAGACTCTTAGTCTAGGGTGTCAGCGGCATTTTAAGCTACATAGTGCAGCTTATTCAATTTAGAATTTAGTGCAGCAATCTTCCCGACTCTTAAACTTCAAAACAGCAAAGTTATATGTAGTAGCCATCATGTAGATCAGCTGGTGGAAGAGAACAAAATACAGCAGATAAGAGACAATAATTTCTTCAGGCCTTTTAGGCAATTAGATTTGTGTTAGATCACAACGAAGACTGTCAGGCAAAGATTTCCATTTTAATAAAATGTAATGACAAAAATGTCTGGTAGATTTTTCCACCCTTCACTTTGGATACATGAAGGGCATTTTGCTGCCAAGGGATAGTAATTGCATTTGACTAACAAATTAAAAGCTAATCAATGCAAGAACTCCTTGATTAATCTCAGTGTTATTTCCCTTACATTTACTATAGATAGTTAAAATAAGATAATATGCTTGCTTCAGTAAAGTTTCTTAAATTGAAACAAATATAAATGTTTAAAAGGAAAGGGAAGAAGATTAATTAAAACTATTTCCAAAGCTGGGGAAAATTCTGAAGTATCCTAATATTTCATAGATTAGTACCAGCATACTTCTATCAGGAAATGTCTTACTTTGACCATGCAAAGGTATGAAATTAAATAACATAGCAAAAACCACTTCAACAATAATAATTCTTACTACTTAGGCAAAGTTTTCTTGGTAACAATATACCTTTCCCTGCTGTTTGGAGTATCCTGAGAAAACTATAGCCAGTGCCAACTAACACAAAAACTTAGCTTTAGTTTAAATATTTGGTTTCACTCAACAAGGAGATTAAGTTATTTTAAAAGTGAAAAAAATATAATGATACTCACCAGGGCTATAACAGTAGCACCAGCTCCAGCACAGGCCACAATGAACAGGTGATACGACAAATAGAACTGCAAGGATAAAACAGATGACCATTTCAGATTAGCAGTGGCAAATTATCACCTTTTAATGCAGTTCTTGGACCCTAAATGGCAATCTCATTTTATGAGCTAGTAAATTAAGGGATAAGGGATTATATATAAAATTATATATATATATATATATTTATATTTCGTAGATTTTCACGGTCATAAGTATGTAAATTTGTGTATTCTCGGGTTTCTTCCCGTGTAAAGGTTTGCATATA
>JANHFP010008659.1:8603-26603 GCA_032468135.1 Calamaria suluensis | reverse complement strand
GACTCAGATGGTGGTGGTAGTTCGTGAAGAAGCCGGGCCTCCCTTTCCCCAAAAGTGCCCGGCAGAGAAGACCCGGCAGTTAGTACCTAGGGTTTTGACTACTCCATGCCTTTCTATCATGGCGAATCTGGGGTTCCCTTATGGCAATATGAAATAAGATTTTGCATTCATTATTGAGTATTCTCTCCTCCTCTTACTTCCCTCCTTCAATTCATACCCCTCTTTTATACCTCCATCAGGTATACTTTACTGATCCATCAGTAAAGCTGAGAATTCTGGGAGTTGAAGTCCACAAGTCTTAAAACTGCTAAGTTTGGGAACTTCTGTTTTAAAACATTGAATTCAGCCTAGCTTTCACAATCTACCATCCTCCAGATACACTGAACTGCTTTTCCTACCAGCCTTGGCTACTGGACAACTATTCGATTATTATTCGTATTATCTAGTAGTATGGCCATTGGAATGAACCAAGTCTGTGAAAGATGCTGAGAAGTCTTTCCTTTTGGATTTTGTGCCAGGTTTAAAGCAATTTAGTCTAGGAAAAAGCAAAAAAGGTGGACTTTAGGTGCTTTGCACCAGTGGTGAAATGTAAAATTTGTTGGTTTTTGGGCGTGGCTTGGTGGTGGGGCAGGTCATGTGACTGGGAGGGAATGGGCATTTTTTTTGCCTTTTAAAAGCATTTTTTTACTACCTAAGTATTCGCTGGAATAGGTAGCAAAATGGTTTTAAAAGGTAAAGAAAAGGGTCAGTGCATCACAGCTAAGCCACGTAATCCTCTAAGACTTATTTTATCTTTTAAAAGCAGTTTTTTGCTAACTATTCCAGTGAATACTTAGATAGTAAAAAAAAAAGTTTTTAAAAGGCAAAAAAAAAGAGAGGCCCAGACTATTGGGCAGAGGGGTGGGCCAGGGATTTTTGCTACCGGTTCTCCGAATCACCCACCACCATCGCTACCGGATCGGCCGAACCGGTCCGAAACAGGAGCATTACACCCCTGCTTTGCATCTACATTGTCAGGCTCAGTGCACCAAAATGTACACACAGCTGGATAGACACACAGCTGCTTCAAATTAACATTCTTCATTGTCCTGAGTGGAACTCTATTGATTTATTTTAGCAGATCTAATCTCTTTTTCAGTTTTAAAATATACGTATCAGTTAATTTGTATCTTATAATGAATTGTTTGTACTTTGAATAACTTCCGTAGGCCAAGAGTTAGTAGAATATGATATTATATCACAAAATAAATGCAATCCTAAAATGCTAGAGATAAATAACAGCTTTGGGGAAAATCAATTTTCTGGGTCTTGAGATTTAATTGGATACATACAGACTTTCTTGATGGTATTGAACTACTCCTCAAGATCACATCAAAGTTTAAGGGTTAATCTTTCCTTCCACCAAAATAAAATAGGTAGCATATTAAGGGTTAAAAGTGATTGCACTAAAAATCTCCTGATAAAACCTTAAATCCCTAGAAATTTGTTCATGTCAGTTTATCATATCCCTTCTAGTTTTGGAGGACAATATTTGTTGTAACAAAGTGTTGATTTTGTTATAGCTACTTGTTCCTGATGTTGAATATGTACAAGGAAACAGCAACAGATCAATTGCTTCCTTTGTAGAACATTATGTTTTTATAATGGTCAACCACAAGTCTTTGGACAGGGTGGACCATTATACTGTAGTACATGCCCAGTACTGTTGCCCCAGGAAATGGTAATTTAAGGAAAAGTCAATGTTGGATGTAAAATATAGGTATTACATTACCCATTATAGTACTTTATAGTTGAATCCTTAAAGGATATTGCAAACCATGAATATCAACTAATATTTTGATGGCTATCTTCAGAATAGGATAATTTGGGTAACCCAAATGGCTAAAGTTCCGTAAAGGTAAAGGTTTCCCCCACACATATGTGGTAGTCGTTTCCGGCTCTAGGGGGTGGTACTCATCTCTATTTCAAAGCCAAAGAGCCAGCACTGTCCGAAGACGTCTCTGTGGTCATGTGGTTGGCATGACTCAAAATAGGGTGGTCCCTATTTTTTCTACTTGCATTTTTTACGTGCTTTTGAAACTGTTAGGTTTGCAGAACTGGGACAAGTAACGGGAGCTCACCCCATTACGTGGCACTAGGGATTCAAACCGCTGAACTGCCGACCTTCCAATCGACAAGCTCAGCTGTCTTACTCGCTGAGCCACTGTTTATTATTTTTTAAATAAACATTCACTTAGGGTCCAATTAGTAAGTGGTTAGTTAAGGTCACCAAGAAAGAGCATAGGATGTGGGGAGGAGGCTGCCCCATGTTAGCAATGAAGTCAGCTTGTTTGCATGTTCGATGTCGTAATCTCCATAACATAGTATGAATCGAAAGGTGGTATATAAGGACAGGCTGCAGACGATGGTCTCAGGAAGAGCAAGCTCCTGTGTAACTTGAATATTTTTTAGACGTAGGGACTTTGTGTAGAAGATAGCAACACCAACTCCTCTACTGATTTCCCGATCAGACCGGTAAACATGATTGTGTCTTACTGTGGAAAAATGGAGTCAGGGAGTGATATTTTCAGCCACTTTTCATGGACAAATATAATGTCGAATATAGCCATATTTAGTAAGAGGAGGAATTCAGGTATTTTTTTTTAAACAAGGCTTCTTGCATTAAGTAGCTTGCATTTGAGGTCAGTAGTCATTGTTGTAGAATAAGTTAGGACTTTGCCTGACTGTTATAATAAATTTCATTAAAAAAAGGTGTATCTGTTCAAAGCAAAGGTGTCATGCCTCTGTCAATGTTCGACTCGGAGGTCGAGGAGGAACAGCTGGCAGAGAGCAGTGAGGGGGAGGATGGAGCTGAGGATGAGACTGGGGAAGAGTAGGCCCAGGTTGGATCCAGTGAGCTGGGGCGGAGCCAGAGAGGGGAAATTCAGAGGAGGAACTGGGAACAGCTCCCCCACCTGATCCAAGATGGAGATGCAAGGACAAGAGAGCATTAGAAAAAGTCTACTCGGAGGAAGTGAGGAATGGGATGCATCTGAGCTAAAACCTTTAAAGCTAGCCAGCTTCAGATTAGAAGTGGTGGAGTCAAAGGCTGAATCTGCAGTTATAGCTTCTACGTGACCTTGTCTACCTGGGTAAGATTTCCTAAGCCAATTTTGTTTGTGTTATCCAAGAATTACCTTTGAACTGCAGCCAGATGAACGTCTTGGCAATTATCCGCTTTGTTTTTGGAAGTAAACCAACATTGATAGAAAGAAGGCATTTGGGTTTTTGAAATAAAGACTGTTTGTTTATAAGTTCTTGCTTTTTCGTTGTTGCTTTGAGCTGGGTCATCACAGATTGCTGGCAGAAGAGGCATGTGGTATTCTGGTTGGCGGGGTCCAGGAGGAGGGCTTTCTGTTGCCCCTGCCCTCTGGAACATCTTGCTCACACACACACACGATGTGAAGTTGCCCCAACCCTCCTATCCTTTTGTAAGCCTCTGCCAGGTAGCTTAAGGCCCTTAAGGTAGCTGAGATGCCACAGCATAAAAAAGAACCCCAGCTACAACTAATAAAATAAATAGAATATTTTTAATAGATGTGATTAATAAACAAATACCTTTAAAACAGAAAATCAGGATAACTTTTTTAAAAAAAACAATAAACAGGACATTTTTATTCTGTTTTTCAATACCATGTTTCCAACAAACTGCCCAAATGCAATTTCTTCTAATTTATAGACTAAAATAAAAGTTAGCTTCATTTCCCTTAACCTTGTGCTCCCCACTAGGGAAATTCAAACTGTGCTGAAAAAAATTAACAGTGGAGAAAGAGATGAAGATCACCGCAAAGTCCTCTACTGTTTTGCCCTAACATTTTAATAGAAGACAGGAAACACTGACACAATTTAAAATATTGTATTGTGTCTTTTGGGAATAAATAAATAAATAAATGTATAACATGCACAGAGAAAATTAGGGAAACAGACTGCTCGAGAGCAGTGAATTACTTATGAATAAAATATGGTAGAAGACTTCATTTTCTATGCAGTATGCAAACAGCTCCTTGCTTGTAAAAGAGACATGATTTTATTTGAGTCCTGGCCAACCATAAAGACTGCAGTAGTAACAAAAAGAATAACCAGAACCCATTTTCTTGGGCTAATTATACAAACGTTTTTAAACTATTCTCTATTGGATGGTCATTTATAGAAGGCCTACTGGAACTTTCAAAAAAATATAAATCATGGGCTGGAGGTATACAATGGAAGGAGACAAGATGATATTCCGCAGTAGGAAGTAGAGGTGAAGATTACATTGAACATGTATGTTGGGACATTTAATTTTTTCTTACTTCAAATCAGTTATAAGCAGTGGTGGGACTCAGCCAGTTCAGGCCAGTTAAGGCAAATCAGTAGTTAAATTGATGGCTGGCCCATCCCTCCCCTCCCCTTTCAGGAGTCCCCACGCGCCCCGTATTGGCTTCCAGGTAAGTGCAGGTAGGCCTACTGAGGCCAAAATGGGGTACAGGGGGGATGCCTCCTCCGCTGCCCATTTTTGCTCCCAGGAGGCTGCAGGGAGACCTACTAGACCCAAAATGGGGCACAGGGGGTGTGGTGCATCCCTCCCGAGGCCCATTTTTGCTCCCAGAGGGGTGCAGGAGGCTGAGTGCTACCTGTCACACCCCCTGGCCATGCCTCCCCTGGCCACACCCACCCAGTCAGTCATTAGGGCGGAGAACCGGTTGTTAAATTATTTGAATCCAACCACTGGTTACAAGTGGTGCTTTGTTCAAGAGGCAATTGGTGCTTTGTTCAAGAGGCAATTGGACTTTCTTTGTTTTTCCTTGAAGACATTTCACTTCTCATCCCAGAAGCTTCTTCAGTTCAGAACCGAAGAAGCTTTTTGGATGAGAAGCGAAATGTCTTCAAGGAAAAAACAAAGGAAGTCCAGTTGCCTCTTGAAAAAAGCACCTTTGGGATAACCAGGACCTGGATGACTCAGAATCTCCGTAGACAAATACAGATCTCAACTAACTGAATTTCAATGAGGTTGCATTTTCCATGTTGCTTACAGAGGATAGTGTTTCACTACTTATGGTCACAAATGTTCTATGTTTCCATAGAAGAATCCATTAGGCTAATAGAATAGAAATCCTGCAGGGCACTCGACTCAGGAGGAACAACCACTAAGTTCTCACACCCCACTAAGTATCCATCTGTTAGCTCCACTACATAGATAGATCAGAACGGGAAATCAACTCCAAAAGCCTAAAAATACTTTTTATTGAGATTGACTATTATAACAGGAGCTGTATGTGCTCTTACGGAGGTGTTTGTCCAAGCTGTTTCCAAATGTTATTGAGCTATTTTGCAGTTCCACCCCTTTTGCCTAGGCCCATGGTGGAAAACCTTTGGCATGGGTGCCACAGGTGGCATGTGGAGCCATATTGGTGGGAACACAAGTTCAGCTCTGGTATGCATGTGTGCACCAGCCAACTGATTTTCTGCCCTTCTGGTCCTACCGGAAGTCGGCAAATGGGCAGTTTCTGGCCTTGGGAAGGCCTCCGAGGGGATTGAGGAAGACCGTTTTCACCGTCCCCAGGCTCCTAGAAAGGCTCTGGAGCCTGGGGAAAGCAGAAAAACAGGCCTACTAGGTCCAAAGTGCCATTGCTTTCCAAAATCAGGGGTTGCATGTGGTATGTGTGTGTGTGCATGCATGCGTGGGGTAGCAGGGCACATAGAATTATGGATGTCGGCAATTGTGTGTGCGACCCCCCTGTGCTCCCCCGCTTTTAGCACGCGATGGTAAAAAGGTTAGCCATCACTGGCCTAGGCAATAGTTCCTGCATGTCTGCATCAAGTTGTTTTCTCGTCCTCAATTTGATTGCAGCATTGAACTGTGGATTCCTTTAGCTGCATTTGTTTATATAACCAAATTAATAGCTGCAATTATGACTGCATACAAATAGCTCCTTAGTAGTCAATGTTCCAATAAAGGTAAATTTATTCTGCTTTTGTCTTTCATAGTTAAATTCACTAAAAGCAATAGCAGATTATTTTATTGGAGGAAGAAAATAAATAGGCTATTACAGCTCAGGACCAAGGAGTAAGAGTCAAGGAATGAAAACTCTGATTTTGTGTCAAGTCCATGGTTAAGATAGCAGGTGAGCACACCAAAAGCAATTTGTCTCGCTTTCAGAAGCCAAACATCTATACTTGAAGTAGGTGGAAAATTTAACACCAACACAGCAAAAGGAGGAACAAGAAAATGTCAAGAAAACAGATAGGAGCGATCTTCAAAAGGAAATGACAAGGATGGGGAATATAATTATCTTCAAGTTCCAAAGAAGTAGTAATTGCATTGGGATTTAAATTAAGCAAAAATAAAGACAGTTGGCCTGGATTCCAGGTACCCTCTTGCAATTCAGTAATTATTATTGCAGACTTTGACAATGCAGGTTATATTCTTCTGCTGCACTCAATAGGCCACAATCTTCTCTCACTTTCTAACTCTAGGCATGTGAGAATGCTTCCAACAATTACCCTTTTTCTGATAACTGGCATAGGGCCTTATCAGGAAAGTGAGCTGAACTGATTACTCCCTGTAAATGCAAGTATTTAAATCAAATACCATTGATTAAAGGTAGTGATTAGTTGCCCAAGGGTACAATCAAGAAGAATTTGTATTATCATACTGCAAAATGCCCATACTCTGAATGCTGTCAAGTACATCCTTGTCTGCATATCGTGGCCCACAGACTCTTACCAATATAGAACATGACTGAGGACAAATTGCACTCAACACTATATTTTAATAAATATGAGTTAGCAACACATTTAAAGGTAAAGGTTCCCCTCGCGCATGCGTGCTAGTCATTCCCGACTCTAGGGGGTGGTGCTCATCTCCATTTCAAAGCCGAAGAGCCAGTGCTGTCTGGAGACGTCTCCATGGTCTCTGTTTTTCTACTTGCATTTTTTACATGCTTTCGAACTGCTAGGTTGGAAGAAGCTAGTAACGGGAGTTCAATTCAAACCGCTGAACTGCCGACCTTTTGACTGAAAAACTCAGCAGCCGCTGAGCCACCACATTCCTTAAACCTTAACCATTTGCTAAAAGCAGGGGTCTCCAATCTTGGCAACTTTATGACTTGTGGACTTCAACTCCCAGAATTCCTCAGCCAGCGCATGCTATTGTCCCTGTCTTCCACTTTCCTCATACTCCGTTGCTCTGAGAGTTCTTCATTTAAATTGCATGCATTAGGATGTCCACGACCTACAGAAGTCAAAGAAGGTTTCATTCTGAACGGGATTGATATCTCAGTTGCAGGAATGTTTTGTAATAGGTGACATGTTCAGTCTGATCAGATAGCTGTTTATGAAGATTCTATAATATCAGAAGCTTAGCTAGTCCCAACATTTTATAATCACATAAGTGCAAAGAGCAGCAGAACCATCAAAAGGCTTGAGGCTGCTGAATTCATTATGCAACATTATATTTTTTTAAAAATACATGGAAAAGAACAACTCATTCTTGTAAAGATACAAAAGAACTTGGCATGCTGCATGTCATATCTTTAAACTCTTAATTCCACAGCTAGGATTTTACTGGAGGAACAAGCATATTCCTCTCTTTATTCTTCTAGCCACAAGGAACTTTAACATGGGAATGGCTGTTCTGATGCCTCAGCTTCTTTCAGTTGTGCTATTCTAAAAATGAGATCTAATAATACATGTACATGGCAGAAAACGGGGAAAACATTTCATATTTATAGTATTGTTTCTTCTTGCCAACAGACTTCTCACCTGGCCAAATTGGTTATTTTCAAAACAAAAATATTTGCAGACAGGTTATTATTCTCTTTGTGCAGATGTGTGTTTCTGTAAAAGATGGTAAGTTCTTTCAGCTACCTACACAATTGTTTTCTAGGATAAATATACAGTAGCGGACCAAGGATGCCCTTGTTGTCTTCTGGACTCACTATCTCAATCCTTTAGGCATCATAAAATTCTACTGGTTTGATCAGCAACTGGGAAGGGAGGAACAAAAGGCTTCAACTACTGTGTTTCTCTGAAAATAAGACCTAACCAAAAAATAAGCCCTAGAATGATTTTTCAGGGTACTCTTAATATAAGCCTTACCCCAAAAATACGCCCCAGTTAAGATCGACAGCTACACATATTTTCCTGAAAATAAGACCTAACTGGAAAATAAGCCCTAATATGTCTATCAGAGCAATAATTAACATAAGACTTGGTCTTATTTTTGGGGAAATACAGTAAGTATCACCTCCCTGTTCAAACATGGAAAGTTAGCTCTTATGTACCAAACTGATACACAGGCAGGAAAGGCCACAATTCAATTACCGAACAAAAATGCTCGATTCAGTAGGATTCTGTTAGAAACTATGGTGATCCTCTATTGTTGTTGTTAGAGTATGGTGTTGTTACATAGCCAAGAAACCACAAGGCTACTCCAGAATAGCAGTTTGGCCTGCCAAGGTAACAGCCCTTTTATAGGAAACGCTTGTTCATTTCCCAAGGTGCACCAACAGAAGGGCGAGCTGGCTTCGCACCAGAGAAAATGACAAGCAGCTCTTCCTGCAGTGTCACCCAAGGCCTTCTCCCTTCCCCGGAGCTGCCTTGCAAGCGGGCACCACATCTGGGAAAGTTCAGAGTCAGGAATCTGACTGCCGGCATGGAGCACCAGCTTGTCTCCTCACCAAAGTGGTACCTATCTATCTACTTGCATAGCATACTTTCAAACTGTTAGGTGGACAGAAGCTGAGGCGAGTGACAGAGCTAACCCTGCCATGCAGAGCTAGGGTTTGAACCACCAGAGCTGAGACCATCTGCAGCATCATTAAGCCACTAAGCCACCGTGCCTCTGTGATCCCCAGTAGTTACTGTAGGAATGTAGTTATGTGGATCACGGCCTGACTTGAATCTTGATCAAGTGCTGAAGCTGCTTCTTATACACCTTAAAGAGTTTCATGTTTCTTCTGTTTATTGAAGAGGCTAACACAGAGTTAAAAGGTGAGCAAGAAGAGCAGTAGTCATACAGGCTTAGTAAATATAACATTTGGCATATATGGAGCTGATGTGCTCTGAATTTTAATTCCCATATTGATTTTGTGAGATTTCAAATCTTTCCAAATAAGAGGATTTAATGATGCACATATAATTCTTTTCCTCTCTCACGGGGGCCAAATGCAGAATATGTGCAGTTTTCCAAGCCAAATGACTTAGAACAAGATAGGGAAACAAGAGAGAACACTGTCAACCAAACAGAATTTCTACAGCAAGATAAATGACAGAGGACTGAAGCCAAATCCAAAATTGATAAAACAGGAATGTTTCCAAGAGAAAGAAGAAAAGAGTTTGTTCATTTCTGATATACAACAATCACGAATGGGACCCAAAGAAATCTTCTAAAAATTGAGAGTTGAATGCACATTGATAACAACTGTGAGCATGATCAAATCACAATAAGCGTTGTTATGGTGCATTGCACAATCAGCCAGATGTCTAAACTGCATCTGACATTTTTATCCACTTATCAGGTCCTTCCCAAGGGCTTAGGGCAGGCAGATATTGTTTAATCATTGAGGTATCATCGCAGAATGTAAGCTGTTCCAAGCAAAGCTGCCTTTTGTAATTGACTGATTTTGTCAATGACAATGGCGCTTAAGCGGTAATAACAGATCCCTTCGAACTCCGTTTTTCTGTATTTTAAAAAAAGAAACCCTGAAATGGAAACAGTATGGAATAAAACCATGTACTTACTTGACAGAACTGTTGTGAGGAAGATATAATCAGAAAAGGAAATCAAGCCACATTCTCCAAGGGCATAAAAGATGCTGTCTTCATCTGCAAACTTCTCACGTTCCTGGGAAATTCTCTATTTGAAAAGATTATGAATACCACAATGCCAAGAGAGGAAAAATATACTTAATTAATAACAGACCACAGCTTTAATATATCATTATTGCCATTATTCATTTTCTAAATCCTTTCTATTACTGTTCAGATACTTTTCCAGCCTTTAAATCTGTCAGACGGGCTTTTGTAGGTTAAAATATTAAAACCAGGTTCTCTTCTATCTATATTTTTATCTAAATTTCAGTGCTTATTTGACTCAAATCCCTTTGAATACAGGAATTATTTCTAAGTGTACTCTAAGCTAGGATTGTGCTATTAACATCTTCAATCCAAGGCAAATCAAGATATGCCTTGTCTCCTACTCTCTTAGTAGTACATGTTTTAAAGCTTTTATCTTGCCATTTTTAATACGTGCGTAGTGACTAGACAGAATTTAATGGTGGTTGATCTGGAAAGCTTTTAACTAAATACTGCCCATCTCTTAATTTATGAAATAGGAAGCAGGTTACAGTACTTGGATTTAATAGCAGTGTTGCACTGTATGAACATTTCAGGAAACCAGAATTTAATAGTACCACGTATTTTCTAAAACTGCAAACCTTAACTAGCTTTGAAGCTTTGCAGACGTGATTTAAATTTTAAATGATTTGTCCTGGCTATGATTTTTGGCTGAGGCATACATAATGCAAAACCTCTTCTTAATGGCAGGACTGGGAAATGATGCGCTAACGAAAATAAAGATAGAAGACCAAATCTAATCTCAGTGTCTTGATTAAGAGGCCACAGTTTATCATTGATTCAATTAGTAACTGTAATGCAGACAGACCATTCTGATGAAACTTTTTTTTCTTTCTTATTCTAGCCATAGATTTAATTAGCAAACTGAAAGCTATTAAGTTGTTTTGCCTTCTGAAGTTTTAAAGGCCAAAAAAAGGTGCAAAAACTGGGTTAGAGAGGCTGTTCTATTATTTTAAAATAGTTTTTTTCCAGAAGTATTAGAAGATATTAGAAGATAAGGATCATACACACACACACACGGACACAGACACACACACAGAGAAGTAGTAGAAATATTAAAGAGTGAGTTGTGGTTAATGTATATGAAGCATGCAAGCACGGGAGCACATAAATCACAAGCACATATTTAAGAGCTGTATTAGGGAACAAAAGACACCATCAACAACACACCAGGGTCCAGTTATACAACTGTCCCCTATCTGTTACCTCTGTCTAGCGAGGATCCCATCATACATGAGATAAAGGAAAGACAATTTGTTAAGCAATGACACTTAAAGCACATTCACATCATCATCTGTTGCATTTGAAGAGCAATAAACATTTGAAACCGTAAGTCATAATTAAGAAATGCAGATAAGGCATAGATTAGAAACCGAGATAAGAGATTCAGATGCCATCTGATGCTATCATTCTATTTCTTGTCTGAAGTAGCAGTAATCATACTGAGAGAAAGGATAATCACCCAACTCTTTTTTTTAGTAATTCTAGCTATGTAGGGTTGCCAAAATATCAGGAGAGAACTCATAACAAGAATCATTCTCAGTGAAAACATTTTAGGGAGTGAGAAGTAGTAAAGTTGTACTTGTCCTGCAAAATACTGGTACCAGTATTCACCCATTATATTTATGAAGTCCCTGGTGTTCTCTGAACTTGGTGGCTTTCAAACAATAAATAACAGCCTAACAAAGGAATCACCAAAGAACAGTCCCACCAACACTGACAGGGCAAGCTACTAGTGTATAAAAAAGACCAACTGCCCACTCCCTCCTAGAACTGATGAAGTTACCTAGGTGGGTAATGAAACAATTGCAAAATGATAACCAAGCTCAGAGACCACCAAGGATCCCGCAAATATGTAGTTTATATATAGCTGAACTACAAATATTCTCTTCTGTCTGTATGTGTCAGTGTCATTATATTTATTCTGACAAAATCAAAAGGGAAAGCTAATAAGGATATTGTGTGGCCAACATTTATACATACAATTGACATCTAGAAAAAGATTTTGAGACTCACTGCTCTCTAAGATTATGAAAACTGTACCTAAAATCAAAACTCTGTCCTTTACAGTATTATTTCAAGATTATGCAATCATACTGTTACTACTCCTATCTCTTGTCCTTTTAGTACCTCTTTAGCATGCAACTCTAACTTGTAAAGAATGTTCCACTGAAATGAGATTGACTTCCACTGAAATATAGATTGCAAATTTAGAGAGACAGAACTTTGGTTAAGATTTTAAACTCATTTAAAGGCATTCTGTTTGTAAAACATTAGACCCAAACAATATTTATCCCAGTCATTATTTACAATTTTATTATGGCATTCTGTATCTTTCTTTACATTAGGAGCAAGGTTGGCAGTTCAGTGGTTCAAATCCCTAGTGCCGTGTCCCAGATTCTGCCAACCTAGCAGTTTCGAAAGCATGAAAAATGTAAGTAGAAAAAATAGGGCCCATCTTTGGTGGGGATGTAACAGTGTTCCGTGCACCGTTAGGTGTTTAGTCATGCTGGTCACATGACTACAGAAACATTTTTGGACAGCGCTGGCTCTTCGGCTTTGAAACGGAGATGAGCACCGGCCCCTAGAGTCGGAAACGACTAGCATATATATGCGAGGGATACCTTTACCTTTACCTTTTCCCCTGCCAGGCTCATCAAGACACACCCACAGAACCAGTAGTAAAAAAAAATTGGAATCCCATCACTGTATGGAATCATTTTCCTTTATAATCTGAACAGTAAATGAAGATGCCATTTCCTGGACTGGAACTGTAATCTACTGTTAAATGTTTCAGCAGCCAACTTGTGTTAAAAAAAAAAAGAAGCCACCAAAACACTCCTCCTTCCCTTCCTCTCTTTCTTCCCCTCTTTTTCCTCCTCCTCCCCCTCCTCCTCCTGTCATGTTCCCGACTTCGAAGTGAAAGTTAAAGCATCTGCATTGCAGAAAATTCACTTTGCCATAGTTAAACAATTTGACCACTGAGCTGCCATTATGAAGGGAGACTGAAGGTTTATTCTTAAACACAAATGGTCCTTTGAAGAGGAGAAGCCTTAACGGTTTTTCACTCTGCAAACATTCCTATTTTCAGTTTTCTTTTAAAAAAAGAAAGGTATAGTTTACCTCCAAAGCTGGATCCCGACCAATTCAAACTGATCCATGTAGCTGTAGGAAAAAGTTGGTTTTCTGCATTAAAAATATTGTTAATTCTTGGAAGTAACGGTGCCTTTTAGCAGACTGGGAAGCTGGATATTGAAGAGGAAGGAAAGCTGGAGGTAAACAGAGAGAAACAGCAAAGGGCTTTCGAATGGCAGAATCCCGTTATACAGGTAGTCCTCATTTAGTGACCACATTTGGGACTGGCCACTTGGTCATTGAGTGACGAGTGAAACTGCAATTGGGCTTACGATCTGACTTCGCTTTTCTTTTCCTTTACAGAGGCTGTCAGTGGGAGAATTGGTAGCAAATTGACTTTTTATTTTTTAAAAAAATAAAAATAATTTTAATTTTTTTTAAAAAAATAATTTTAATTTTTTTAAAAATAATTTTTAAAAATAATTTTAATTTTTGTAAAAATATTTTTATTAGCATTATTTTATTGGCTGAGGAACTCTGGGAGTTGAAGTCCACAAGTCTTAAAGTTGACAAGGGTGGAGACCCCTGCACTAGACCATAAACTCTCATTTACCAACTAGAAAGACTTGAATTGGCACAATGTAACCCACACTAACCACAACCATTTCCTTCCTTCCTTCCTTCCTTCCTTCCTTCCTTCCTTCCTTCCTTCCTTCCTACCTACCTACCTACCTACCTACCTACCTACCTACCTACCTACATACATACATACATACTTTTTTTAAAAAATCTTTATTAACCACTTAGGGGAGCTCCACCCAGGACAGTGAAGACTTCCAGAAGCAAAGGTGCCTTTTAGAGAATTTCCTAAAATAAATTGTGAATGCCAAAGCTTTAGCAATGCTTGTATTTCTAATATATAATACTGTCTGCTCCCACACCAAAAATACAAAACAATGGTTCAAATGAACCAAAACCCAGGAAAACAGACTTTACAATGGATGCTCTGTTCTCTGTCTAGCGAGAAGGTAAGGGTTGAGTCTTTCAACCTAGGAGAAGACAAAGGGAGATGCTTTCTATATGGACTTCTCCCATTCCTTCTAATCCTGAAGGGGGGGGGGAATGAAGGGGCCATTTTTTTAAATTCCCCAGTCCTGTTTCCTGGCCTTGGAAGCCGCGATTTGCATGGGAAAGCCGGTTTGCATGTCGGAAATCCTGACTTCTCTGAAGTGTTTGAAAATACGACTTGTGAGACACAGCACCCGAATGCGAAGCGGGGCCAACAATGCGCTGGGGACTGAAAGACGGCAAGGGGGGGATCTTGTGGTAGGGGGCGGTGGGCTGACTGTCTGCCTTGCTAAGTGCGTGTGGGAAAACAAACACGGGTTCATTATTCTGAGATTAGCCTGGGCCTCCGGATGAATTTGCTAGCAGCTGCTGCCCTTCCTTGAGACGTCTCCGGGGTGGAGGACCAATGGAGGCAGCGGAGGGACGTGGCAGGGCCTGCTCCAGGCGGTCGAGGTCAAGGAGTTTCCCCGTCTGCTCCTAATGAAAAGCCGGCCTTCGGGGGAAAATCTGTGAGGGGACACGAGCTCTGAGGAGCCTGGCGTTCTAGCTTGGAAACCGACGTCTTTTCTTCGCCAGTCAAAGGAGTTTTTGACTGGGATTGTTCAGCTTGAAAAGTAACTAATTATCTGAACACCTTTCGTTAGCGGAAGGGATCATCTGACGTTTTGTTAGCCGGGATGAGTCGAAACTAAGCGCCGTAGCAGGAGCAGGCTGGTTGCCTAGATGATGTGTGGGAACTTTGTGGCACCGTGGATCCTACACGGGGAGATCTTGGGTGGAACCAAGCGCTTTGTCTCGGCGGAGCAGGTGTCCTGCAGCTTCCCCCTCCTGAGAAGAATGAGTCTATTTTTAGAGACACGGCGGACATGGCACACTCCAAGCTTTGTTTTGTTTCCTTGGGGGACCCATGGCTTGGTGAAGAGCTCGTACTTTCTGTGCACACAACACTCGGTTCATTGCCAGATGGGAAAGGACAGTGAGCAGACAACAGCTTGGCATTGACAAGAGTCGCTGTCAAACCCAACTACCCACAGAAGAGAGTATTTGTAGCTCAGGGTTGGACTCTGGGCTCCTTGGTGCTCTTTGAGCTTGGTGGTTTTCTTGCAGATGTTTCATGACCCAACGAGGGGACATCTTCAGTGCTGGGATGGAGTGGAGTTTGTAGAGAGAAAGAGGAGAATTATGAGATCCGTGGTGCTCTCTGAAATTGGTGGTTTTCTTGCAGATGCTTTGTGACCCAATTAGGTAACTAGGTGTGATGATGATGTTACCTAGTTTGATAATGAAATGTCTACAAGAAAACCACCAAGCTTAGAGAACAGCCAGGACTCCACTAACCAAAGTAAATGGGGAAGTTGACACAGGATTGATTGGTTGGTTGATTGACTTGCTATCTCCACATTGGTGCTGACTCTTTGCAACTACATTGCTAGGTTCTCTCTATGATGGTATCTCTCAAACCTGGTCCTTCCGGTCTTCCGGAGGTGCCCCATTATTACTGCAACAGAGTCCATTCATCTTGCATCTGGTTGTCCTCTTCTTCTCTTTCCTTCCACCTATTCCAGGATCAGAACCTTCTCCAGAGACCTAAGTCTTCACACCACATGTCCAAAATAAGATAACTTGAGCCTGGTAATTGGCGCCTCAAGTGACAACTCTGGGTTGAGTTGAGAAGGAATTCAGTTGAGTCCCCTTCAGGGCTGGGTTGCTACCGATTCGCATCGAATTGGGCCTTTTTTCTTTCGTTTTTGGAAGTGCTGATGTGTGAAAAAGAAAGAAACAAAGGTGGTTTCCATCTCCTTGAAAAGGCATTTGACCTTTCCATACCTCAGCCAGGAGAGGAGGTCTCTCTGGAATGACTTTGTGTCATTTTTTTTTAATCCAACCGCTAGAACTTTAAAGCAATATTGTTTTAAAGGTGCAGTTCTTTGCATTAAAGCAGAGGCGTGGGGAAGGAAAAGAAAAACCACCATTAATATTTGGAAGAAGTGCTTAGATCTTCTCCTTACATCTCAGCCAGGAGGGAATCTCTCTTTGAGAAAGCTTGAAACATTTGTTAGACCCAAGAGCGTTAGCACAATATTATTATTATTTTAAAAGTCGCAAGAGTTTGTGAAGAAAGAAAGAAAATTAAACGCATTCAAAGTCTGTGTTTCTTTTTCTCTTTGTCATCTCAGCCAGGAGGAGAGGCCTCTTTCAAGGGCCTCTGTGATCTGCTTCAGTGAGAAGGACGCAACCTTGTGATGGGCCTTTCCCAGGAGGTATCTCGGCTTAGAAGCACGGCCTCCGCTCAGAGGAGGAGAAGGAAGATGAAGAGGGGAAGGAGGAGGAGATGGGAAGGAAGATAAGGAGAGGAAGAAGGTTTTGAAGGACAGGAAGGACAAGGAGAAGGGAAAGGAAGAAAGGTAAGGAGGAGGGGGAAAAAGAGGGGAAGGAGAAAAGGAAGATGGTAGGGAAGGAAGAGAAAGAGGGGGAGAAAGAGGAGGAGAAGAAGGAGAGGGAGAGGGAGAGGGAGAAAGAAAGGGAGAAAGAAAGAAGGAAGGAAGGAAGGAAGGAAGGAAGGAAGGAAGAGAAAGAGGAGGAGAAGTAGAAGTTAATACATCTATTTCTTCTGGGCAGGTTCAATTGCATAGTTGAATTATTCTCTCTTTCCAAACAACCTTGTTCTTTCTGCTCTATGGCCAAGGAATGCTTGCTGACCTTCTCCTTTTTCTGACCCAATCGCTGTCTTAAAAACGAGAGCCAAATCCTTGCTTGTCTAGACTCTCTCCTATGCAAAGCTCTACAAATGCTTGACATCCATGCTGCGAATGGGACATTGTTTTAACTTTTGCACATGTTCCCCATTTCTCCTTTGGCACCAGAAGCCAAACACTGCATGCATTGCCTACAAGCCAAACTTCACATAAGGTATCTATTCTAAGAAATGGACAATCCAAGGAAATGGTCCCACAGCAACACAACGGAAATTAAATATTCCACCCAAGAGTTTTCGTTCCTTGATCCAAGATGGCTTCGCTTTCCTCTTAATGGGTCCATGTTGAACCACAAGAAGACGAATTTGGTTTACCTACATTCCCACAACCAGAACCCCCACAAAAACCTGAAAAAGCACCTTCTTCAGATGTATCCCACACCTCTGCCTCAGACAGATTCCTTCACTGAAGTCAGGTTGGAGCAGAGGAGCTGGGTTTATATTTGAAAGAGCCCTGATGTTTCCAACTTGGCTCCAACTCCATCACAAAGAGATTTCCTACAGGTCTCAAGCAGGTGCGGTGGAAAGCAAGGCAGGTCCATAAGGGACATAGGATAGACCACAAAGCGTTGAGTCCTTTGGATGCTTCGGATGTAAATAATCAAGGTGTCCTTGACAGGGGAGATTAAAAAGAAAAAAGGGTGTTATGGAGCAGAGGAAGTTGGAAGTTTTCTGCTGAAGGAAATGTGAGGGGAAAGTATTGGTAGAACTTGAGGAGAATCTGCATACAGGGTGATGGAGGAAAGTCAAGCTAGAAGGAGATCTCAGATGTCTTTGCTTGGGACTTGGAAACTTGTCAGAATGATGCCCCAGGCTAAGCCAATCTTTCTCTTAGGAGCTTTTACGGTCAACGATTGTAAAAGGTGGATCATTTGTTCATCCACCTTCTTGAGGTGAAGCCATTGGTCCATCCACCTTCAAGCCATTGGTCCATCCACCTTCAAGCCATAGGTCCATCCACCCCCAAGTCATTGGTCCATCCACCTTCTAACGGGGAGTTGGACTAGAAGACCTCCAAGGTCCCTTCCAACTCTGTCATTTGGGATAGTTCACAGATCCTGGAGGTTGATTTTGCAGAACCTCTGATAGAAACCTTAGGATGACCCTCAGCGTAGGATTTGTCTACCTTCAAATCCAGTTTTCTTTTCTTTTCTTTTCTTTTCTTTTCTTTTCTTTTCTTTTCTTTCTTTCTTTCTTTCTTTCTTTCTTTCTTTCTTTCTTTCTTT
>JANHFP010008651.1:234315-244668 GCA_032468135.1 Calamaria suluensis | reverse complement strand
CAACAAGACTTAACGCTGACCAGTTTGGGAACCTATGCTTTAGACTTCTAAACAGGCACTACCGCTAGATCTGACTGAATTACATTGCCCAGCTGCAGTGGTCTCAAATATTTTTTAAAAAGCAACACATTATTTTCCCTAGCTGTATAGATTTTAAATATTTAAAAAGTCTTGTGGAGAATAAATGAGATAGCATGATGATATTGTGAGGATATTGTTATAACAACTGTAATAGTGTAGATTTGGATCTTTCCCTGATATTTTAATCTATTTGAAAAATCTCAGTAGGATCTAATCACCAGAAGTGCCAGAATATGATCCATAAAATTTGGGATATTTGAAAAGGTTGTGTAGTTCTAGTTTATAGTTTTACACAACATATATTAGCATTGACAATTCATTTTCAGAGCAGTGTTCTAATTATTTATATTTAGATATGGAAGTGCAGAATAAAATGAGAATATTCCTGCTGAGAATATATACTGCTTTATCAATACTGTACAATGTGAAATGTTTTTATCTGTTAGGTTGTCTTTAAAATATGTGTAAATTGAAGGGGGAAAGTTGCAATTCAGTTCTCATACATTACAACACTCGTTACAGTATTTTTTCAGTAAAATTCAAAATAACAGCACAGGCATGCCTCTCTCAGCATGTCTTCATGAAAATGGAGACTGTCAGCTGTCCAATGCCAAAATTTTGAGAGGAAGGAAGACTTGAATGTATTCAGGTGATAAGAGCCATGTAAACTAGAGAGGAGTTTATGGTAGATGTTGGACTTTAAAATAATGTACCTTCTTTTGATACATCGGACATAGAATGTATTCATTCAAATAGCTTTTTCACATTAGAACCATCATTTTTTTCTGGAAGTAAATTCCGTTGACTTTTACAAGCAGGACCTTTTACTTCCAATAAAGGTCTGGGATAGTGAGATAGCAATGACAATAAAGAAAAAAAAGAGGGACCTCTGCAACATGGTATTTTAATCAGCCTTGTTCAAATTCCCATTGTAACTGGGAAAAAGGATTCTGTGCATTATCTGCTATACACTTGCATTTGGGAAACCATAACTTTGATACACTGAAAACTAGGGTTCTTGTCTGATTAAAGAAAATTGTGACCAATTACATGGTTTTTGCTTGGTTTATTGCTGGGGTGGGCAATCTTTGTCTGTTTGTCTGCGTGCCAGGGAAGAGCCTTGTCATTTTCTAACGTTGTGTCTCACTTGTTTTAGGATCCTCACTATAGTTTTATCTGATTCCTGTGTTACATGTGCATTAACAAACTTGGTAATGGGTATGTGGGTATATTGTGATTTGGAATGAATATAAGTTCCAAAGGGGGGTAAATACCTTAAATGATGCAGGCATTGCCTCCATGTTTTCTTCGCATTGTCTCTAATTTTCTTTAATTGTTTATACTCCAAATGTTCAAATGTGCTCCAAATGGTCAGTTGACTTTTAGTCCAAATTATAAAGGTAGTTGTGGGAAGGGAGATCAGGCAGAGAAATAGTTCAAAAGGCAGAAAATTCACTTAGTCAAAGTCCCAAAGTCATCCACAGGGGGATCTCTCCTGAGATGAGGACAGTTTGCACAGCTGCACCGATAAGGCGATCAATCTAGACGCAGTTCCATGTCCACACTTTTTTTTTTCAAAAACAAAACAATTTATCTGGTCAGCACTCTTTGTTGCTGGGGACTCAGAGATGAAAGCAACACAAATTATCAACAACTCTTTTTCCCATGGGTGTCAGGTTTCAGGCTGGCACACTTTTCCCATTCTGAGGTGCCACAACACAGATTCTGATGAAAATATTAATTCAATTTTTTAAAAGAAAAAAAACTCTTAAAATTTAAAAACCATAATACTCAGTTCAGTTGAAGATGTAGAAATTTTATAAAATCTAGCCCCTTCTTGTGTCAAATGACACTTCAAAAGGGCTAGTAGCTTATGCCGCTGCCAGCCATGGAGGGAGAGGGGAAAAAAAAAACCTTTCCCCTCCAACTACTCAATTAATTAAGTGGAATCCACATCTCAGTACCACTGAGGCAGCTGTCAGATTCAAACCAGAAGAAACAATGTCTCACCTCTGAATACACACGCTGCCGTCTCTCATTTCTTTCACTTTCTCCAATGCTGGCTCGGCTGGGAATGGCGCTGACAGCGGTCAGCCATCAAAGTGCCTCCGCATCCCTCGGTGCCTAGGACTAAAACCAGCGACCCCTGAGTGACCGCCATCACCCCGCAAGGCAGGCACAGCTCTTAAGAGCCCACTGAAGGCGCAGAACTGGTCACCAGAGCAAGGAGCCACTCCATTTTGTGACCGTCCGCCTTGCAACCCAGAAGTCTTCCTCTTTTTTCAGTTGAGAACTTGCACAATTGGTGGCTGACTAAATACTTTTTTGCCCCACTGCATCTGAATGGGCAAACAATTGTCAACTTCTAACCTCTACTAATGCTCAGGCCTGCAGATAGGCAACAGAAATAAGAACATCAAATATTTGCTTGCTGGTAACAATCTAAAAGCTGACCCACACTCTGTTAAGGACCTTGGAGTACTCATTTCAAAGGATCTGAGTGCCAGAGCTCACTGTGGCATCATTGCAAAAAGGCACCGAGAGTTCTCAACTTTATTTTACGAGGTTTTCTCTCTGGTAATGCTATACTTCAGACTAGGGCATAAAATATTTGGCAGACCTATACTGGAATACTGTTCACCTCATACTGTATTTCAGACATCACTACAATAGAGAGGTTCCAGAGATATTTTACTAGAAGAGTACTCAAATCCTCTGCTTGAAATAAAAATTCCTATACCACCAGGCTTGAAATGTTAGGTCTGGACAGCCTCGAACTATGTCTATGTTCTGATATATGCTTAGTTCATATGATTATTTACCAAAATGCCCAAAATAAAATTGAGTATTTTACTTTTAACCACAACATCACAAAGGCTATCAATAGATTCAAATTCAATGTAAATCACTCTAATCTAGATTTTAGGAAGTACGACTTCTGCAATAGTTATGTTTGAAACACCCTACCTGATCCTGTTGTTAGTAGTTTCACAAATCCTAATACATTTTTCCTTAAACTGTCTATCGTGGAACTTTCATGCTTTTTAAGGTCCTTAAGGGGGCATGCATAAGTGCACCTGTGTGCCTATCATCCCTGTCCTACTGTTCCCATCTATTTGTAATCATCCCATGTGTTTATAGCTATGTTTTTGCCTATTTGTATCTTTAATTATGCCAATTTTTTTGCCAATGGCTATGTTTATACTTTTACTTGTTTCCTTGTACTTGTTGACAAAATTAATTAATAAAATAAAGTAGAATTCCACCTTGAGTTTGCAAAACAGAACCTAACTTCTTTAAATGGAACCAGCCTGCTTCATTCAAGATTGAACACTTTTCTACAATCAAATAATTTCTGGAACCCTCTGGGGATGGAATCTTCCATGGTGGGATGTTTGTACACACCAATTCTCATGGTCGTTATTACCGTCAAGACCATAATTTTGTTGTTAATCCAGAAACAGTAGTTATCATGGCTCTCAAAAAATGCACACAAAAAAGATATTCAAACAGTTCAGAAAGTGGTAAAGAGTGAAACCTATCTCCAAAACCTAATGGGATTAAAGACTTTTTATTAGTACTGTGCCTAATATAATGCTATATGAAGAGAACCTTGAAGAAATAAAAGGGCAGTGTCATAAACATCAGATTAGCCTTGAAATGAGTATGAGTCATCTTTTAATACTTTTGGACACCTAAACCAGCCCAGTTCTGTGCATCCTAAACATTAAATCCAATGCAGGAAGTTGATGAAAACAAGACAATGTCCATTTTGCTACACACCAAACTAACTTTAGTGACATAATTACTATATAGTGCATAATTTTACATGACTTTCAAAGTTCAATTATGTAACATTCACTGTATGCAGAGACAAGTACTATAATCACTGCTGCAAATTTTAGCTTCAGGGTACTGTGATTAGACAGGGTGTCGACAACCCACAGCTCCAGAGCCACATGTGGCTCTTTGACCCCCCTCCCGTGTGGCTCTCTGCCAACCAAGTCAAACAACCTGCTCTCCACCCCAAGAAGGAATGAGCTTCTCTGCAGAGCCATGCAGTTGAAGCACCCTAATGTTTTCTCTGTACTGCCTGCAATTGGCTGCTTTTGGCGATTCCGCATCCTTTGTCAGCACCAGCTGCGGTCCCCTTTGTGCTGGCTCAGGAAGGAAGAAACTGGTAGGAGGAACCGCTGCTGGAGGAAAGAGCTCTGGCTGTCCTACACAGCGTAGCCGGCTACTCACCTGAGCACGCAGTGGTGGCAGCAGGAAGAGAGGTCACCATCCCCATGATCCCGGCCCAAGAGGGTATCCTGTTTATGTGCACTCGCGCGTGAAAGAGAGAAAAGGGGAGAAAAAGAGAAATGAGAAAATGGAGGGAGAGAATGAGAGGAAAGAGAAACAAGAGAAAAGGGGAAGAGGGAGAGGAAAGAGAAAAAAATGAGAGGGGAGAAAGAGAAATGGGACATAAAAATGGACAAAAGAAAAATGAGAAAATGATGGCGGGAAAGGAAGAAATGTGAGAAAGGAAGAAGAGGAAAAAGAAAAACAAATGAAAGGGGAAGAGAGACCCATTTCCCACAGAAAACCGGGACCCACAAAACCTGGATAGGCATGGCTGGGTCATGTGATGGTGGCAGTGTTGAATTGGCCACGCCTAGCCAGATTTTGTGGCTCCCCATATTTTCTGTGGGAAATGCATCCAAATGGTGTTTAAGGTTGCATACCCTTGGATTAGGCCAATTTCATCTATAAGGAATTGATGTTCACAGACATAGCTTGAACATAGCTTGAACTCTTATTATTTATGCCCTTCATGGCTTTTATGTTTGTGTATATTTCCTATTTTGTTTAATAATGGCAAGATTTTCAAATCCAAATAACTTTGTTTTAAATTTAACATTCCCATACTGAAAATATTCTCAAGTATTGGCCCAATGCCAGGTTGTACATAAAAGTGCAGGTCTTACAAAGTGTATTAGTGCTTCTGTTCTGCTTTCATTTGTATTCAGCAAAAACATGCTGTGTATTTTTGTATTATGTTAAATGGGGGGATAAACTCTTTCAAGCAAACCAGACATGGTTTAAATGCCAGATTCAAAAAGGGCATGAGCAACAAAGCATTGGTTTAGTTGATTTATGTTAAGTCAGCTGTTCTGCTGGCTTAAAGGCTATACAGTCAGGGAAACATCTGCACATTTTCTCAGCACATGAAACTTAAGGACAGCAATATTGTAAAGACCCACTGCAGAATCTACCCCACTTTAATCCCAGAGCAAAATGTATTCAAGTAGAGGAGTGAGGAAGCTTAATATAGATTACAGAACACAAAGGCTACGACTCACCCCAGAGTAAAACTCAATGTAACAATTGGAAGTAAAAGTTGGAGCCACGACATACCACATTAGAGCTTCCAATGGAAAGTTTATACAGCCCATGGCCAAAACTGGATCAGCATTTTGTGAACAGTGGCAGAACCAGAATTTGCAAGCTTGTAAATTCATGTTACGCAGCATACCACATTATGTCCATTATGCAAACAACAAACATTTAAACTCTACTGTTTCAGATTATGAAGGAACAATGAGACTAACGCAAACAGTAGGATTCAACCTCAGTCAGCCAACATGCTCAACTTTCAGACATTTCCTTGTGGTTCCTTTTTTAAAATACCCCTTTCAATCTCGAAGGGCCCCATTGTGGCCCATAAGGAATGGAGGTATGACAGCCTCACAATGCATAAACAGAAAAAGCCTCAGCCCTCTAAATGAAAGTTCTTATAAGAATAGAAGCTATTTTAACTCATGGTTCCTGAAAGGGATGACAACTGAAGGATGCTTTTGAGGCAGCTTACTTCTCATTTTATTCAACAGCCTTGTGAAATATTTGCAGCTAAGTTCCATTGTATGAATTATGAATTTATTTCATTTTCTTCTTGCTTTCGTACAAAACATCAGTAAATAATTCCATTGCCAACATCATAAAAGGTATGGTCAGTGAAAAAAAAATCCACTATTATTTACCTCATGATAAAATTTGTCCAATATAGTATAGTTCAGATATTGATTTGTGTGGAATTCAGTGAGTATTTTTCAACAGTGTGATGGACAAGAGGCATTTATGATTAGTACTTCATCAAGGCACAATCTATTGTCAACCTGGTATAAAATAGTCTAGTCATTACTTGAACTTAAATACACAAATCTCCCAGCAGAAGGAATACTAACTGCAGAACTGCTATGTTTACAGCATAGTTGCATTTTTGTCCACTTGGCAAATTACAAGCAGCAGTTATTAGGGTCTGTAGCTGCCAACAAGGTACATGAAAAACAATAACTAGTCTTTAAAAATATCTGATGGCATGTTAACATTTTCATTTACTTGCTGGACTGCATAAATTCAAGTAAGCTTCTTAGTAAGGCAGGTTATTGCTATTGAATGAGAAATTACACCTGAGCACAACATTTGACTTTCAGGTCCTTCCCACTTCACTGATGAGCAGCAAACACATTATAGCCAGTTCTTAACAAACATGGAAATCAACGATTTGCTCTTGCTAGATTTAACCACATTTTGAGCACCTAAAGTGACTACAGTGATGATAGTTGGAGCAGCTAAAGGTATGACTAACAGACCACATTGAATTAAGATTATAAAGATGTAAAAGGCTAAACAGGTACACAGACGTGCCAGTGGGTTTCAAATCAAAACCACAAGTCTCTTAAGTACGTAAGAAAACATTATTGAAGCCTTTATTTACAAAAGCTTTAAAAACAAATACCCTCTTATGCAAATGTCTTTGTAATTTTTCCTTAAAAGAAAAAGGACTACCCAGTTACATTATTGTAACTTTATGAGGATAAAGGGAAACATATTAAAGTACATGGTAGATATATCAATTTGCTATACATTTAAGTTACTCCCATTGATTTTCAGTGTAGAGGACATGCCAAATGCTGCCATCAGCACTCTATCATTTCAGGATAAGATTTAGCTATTCCATACTAATAAAAGTCTTCCTTCACAATTGCTTTTTATGAGCCTGCTCTGCATGGTCAGGAAAGTACTTTGTGTTTTTTTAGTAAAACAGCTATAAAATATACTGCTAAGACGGACTCAAAAAATAAACTAGCCTTACAAGCCTTAGGTAACTTTATTAGGTACAAATAAATTTGTTGTTTGACAACAAATGTCTTGTGTTGCAGCTCCCAACAAGGACATATCTTCCTATTTATCTTTGGATCTCTTACTTATATTGTGTTCATCCATTTATGTAGACAATAAATTAATATTTTAAAATAGAAATGTATGTGTGCCATAAGTCATTGGAACAGGAATAAGGAAATGGATTACAATTTTAAATTGTTATCTTAACTGCAGCATTCCATCTTTCAATTATTCCTTTCAGACAAACGCATAAAAGGATACACATTTCTTCCCTAAGGCTGCAAAGTAGCACCCCAATTCCACCCCAAGCCGGTGCCTTTTAAATATTTGGCTATCAACTTCTATATATTTCACACCTTTTAGAAGTTACAGTCCAATAAACCTGAAGGTTGCAACATAGAGAAGGCTGCTATAAAGCTTGCTTTAAATGGAGGAGAATACACAAAGTTCTCCTAATCACACCTCGTAAAAACTGCCCAGGAAATTTAGGCCCCATGAAAGAGACTCTCAATTCAAGAAAGTATCCTCGAGAGATTCCTCATGATTCCACCTAGTTGCTTCCATCAGAGAGCTGGCAAGAATATTTGGAAGACGAAACACCAGTGTTATAGTAGCTGCTAAGATACCTGTAAGCTTGAAGAGAGATTAGACAATGAATGTGGCTTTCTTCAATGTATTTGAAACCTGGAAGAAGCAATACTGGCAGATGAACCTTTTTCTATGTCAGGGAAGAATATTCAGAACTTCAGATAAAACAGAGGATCTGACTCAGAGTCACTCTTCTAAAGTGCAAAATGTGATGGTCCACAATTATGAATAACTAAAACCCCTGTACATTGGAAGGGATTAACATCCAATGGGGAAACTGATTACAATCAGCACTTGCCCAGGTTTGAGGGGAAAAGGCAGGGATAATAAACCAATACGAAGGCCAATTAAAGTTTACTAGAAATGTCATTATCATTCTAGCTTTCCTCTTCTATCTACCACACTGTTCCTACACATGCTTCTGTACAGATGGGCAAAGTACATGGCAACATTTAATCCAGAAATGCCTATATATCAAGGTCAAAGGATTGGAACAGGAACAGTCAGGTTTAGTACATACAAAGGCAAGAGAAAAGTGTGCTGATAAAGAGGAAAAGAACACCTTATTGTCCAAGGAATTCAACCAGAGATAAAACCTATGTACAACCATATAGAGCTTAGAAAAAGTGCCTTCTCATTTCATGTCATGATTGCTTGTTGGCTTCTTCTTCATATGCATTTCCTGTTCCATTCTGTACATAAGATGAACCAGAACCAAGACCATACAAATGACCACAGTACTTGGCATCATCAATGTGATCTTCAAAGAACATCTAAAGAAAAAATAAAGGACAAATTATTATTATTCTCCTATTTTTGGGGGCACTACTCAAAATACCTGTTATCAAAAAATACCATTCTCAGATCAAATATAAA
The DNA here is from genome assembly GCA_032468135.1 of Calamaria suluensis. NCBI lineage: Eukaryota > Metazoa > Chordata > Lepidosauria > Squamata > Calamariidae > Calamaria > Calamaria suluensis. Next base: position 235,956 of record JANHFP010008651.1, on the reverse strand, counting down.
ATTTAAATAAAATATGTCTCCCAGTTTATATTTCTTGAAGTGCATCAAATGTATTAAGAAGAATAAGTCTTTTTGTTTTGTTTTAAATTGGTAACAAGAGGAGGATAGGATTAAATGTCAGAATAAGTGATAAAAATAAGGAAAAGGGGAATTGTGGTATAGATTTTTTTTATATCCTAAAATGAAAGTAATAAAATGATGTAACATTTTGTTTAAAAAAATGAATAAAAATATATTACAAAAAAAAGAAAAAGTTCAGGGGGGAAAAGTCACAAGCATTACCCTGCCACATAAATTAGATCTTAACAACAGTAACATAATGCAGACGAAACAAAAAAACAAGAGGCAAAGACATATCTGTATGGTTTTCTTGCAATAATACAAATTGTTATTTTTAAAAGTTAAAACTTCTCTGTCTTTCCGAAAGCAGCTTAGGTGCTATATTTTGGGGTCTCTCCTACTAATGAAGTTATCTCTTGCTTAGCTTTTCAAGATCAATCAAAGATGGAATGCCATTTAGCTGAACACAAAACCAAAAACAGAAAAATGTAAAGATCTTGCAAATTAGAACTGTCAAAAGCAAAGTAGGCTTTACCAATGAAAACCCTACCAGAATAAAATGTCAGTAGTTTCTATGAAAGCACTTAGTGGCACAATTCTTCAGTGATCACTCAACTACTCATTTGCCAAATTGCTCTTTTTGTCATCAAGTTTAATTCTCAAATAGTCTGCTATGAAGCAATATAATACTAAGCACATTAAGGCTTTAAAGTTTAGAAGCAACAAGACCTTTGAAGTAAGTATAGATATAGTATGGCCTAATTTAATTTACTATTAATTATAATTAAATCACAATTAAGTTATAATTTAATTTGCCATTCCTATTAATAATTTAATCAAAATACAGGTAGTCATCAATAATGGTAATTGGGACCAACAGTACTGAGCAATGTGGTTGTAAAATGTAATTATTACCTGACCTTGTTGATTTAGGCAGGCAGATGCATCAAGTTCTAGTTGCTGTCATAAGGCAAATCTCACACAACTGAAGCATCTCATAGTCACATGATCACCATTTGCAATCTCCTGCCAGTTTCCCCATTGACTGTGACACTGTTATTTCATAATCGCAAGTAGTTGCCAAGTACCCAAATTGCAATCACATGCCTGCTATGACAGCTATAGCTACGACCCATCCTAAGTACCCTCCTTCAGCATCATCAATATTATCATACATACACACACACATCCATCTACCTCTCTCATTTTGAAGAAGGCCATGCCTGTTAGTAGAGAATCAGATCCTGCTTGATGTTGAGGACCTATCCTTTCCAACTCTAACTGCTCAGCAACTTCTTGTAATCCACCCTGAAAAGGAAGATTGTAGGATAATTAGAATAGTTGAAAATATGACAGCAGGTAACAGCATTAATTTCCAATATTCACCTATATGAGCAAATAATTTGAAGATACACTTTTAGTTTAAATCATAGTCCCAATCGCATGACCCCAATGACTGTGGATGGTTTACATGTTTGTTAGTTAGTTAGTTAGTTAGTTAGTTAGTTTGTTATTTATTTATTTATTTATTTATTTATTTATTTATTTATTTATTTATTTATTTATTTATTTATTTATTTA
>JANHFP010008651.1:48385-58852 GCA_032468135.1 Calamaria suluensis | reverse complement strand
ATAATAACATAACATAACATAACATAACATAACATAACATAACATAACTTAACATAACATAACATAACATAACATAACATAATAATGCTATGCTATGCTATACTATTATCATCTACCACTCACAACTCACCAGGTTTAACCTGTGTGGTTGACATCAATCTTGTAAGCATGAAGTACAATCACACACATACAGACACAGAGATACACATGCTTTACAGCCTGAGAAACTAGGGGTGGTCTCTTCTGAGCTTCTTGCCCTATCTGCTATCCAGCTGAGGACTATGCTATCTCTTATTTGGCTGTTCCCTTGGCAGTGTATTTTGGCACAGGCTCCCAAGGTCTTTCTTACAGACTCCCCTTATTCATTCCCTACAATGTGCTTGCTCCTCACATTTGTCTAGGTACCACTGTCTTTCTTTTCCCATTCTGAAAGTCTTTGGAGATGGCCCAGCATCATTGAAATCAGCTCCCTCTCTGCTTTGCCTCTGTGAAAATGGGATGGCCTTTAAAAAGATTATTTTAGTCAACTCTTACTACGGTAGATAGCTTTTAGGGTACATTGTCTTGGAATTACTATGCTTTCCTTTTGATCTGTACCAAGACTTTGCAACAGTTCAGGAATTTCTCCTCCTCCTCCTCCTCCCTTGTACAGAAGCTCATAGCATGGATGTTTTATTTGGTTTTATATTCTATGCAAACTGCTAAGGATTTTTTTTTAAAAAAGTAATGGGATAGCAATGTGATTGATAACTAAAAATAAACTAATAATAACAGTAACAGTAATAATTTCTTATTATGTTGTGCAACAGTAAAACAAGCTGTTGGAACTGTTTGCTGTGGAAGGTACAACAAACATAATTCCGTTTCGGCCCACTCATTCGAGCTTTGTTTGTCTCCCACTTTAAACATCTGAGCACCTGCTAAGTCTGGATTCTGATGTAGAGCTTTTATTCATTTCAAACAATGTTATGTCAGTCTTTGCTGTATTTCAGGCCCTCTCCAATTACTTGGTCATTCCTGGAAGAAAGGGCACAAAACCCAAGGAAGCCTCCTGGTAAAGAAAGAGGCCCATCAGATTTGTACCCAGTAACAACAATGAGACTTGATCTAGTGCCAATTTCTCTGGTTTTGAAAGACTAAATTGAGTTGCTGTTCCTTGTTAGGAGCTCAATGGTTTCCACATCGGCATTCTTACACTCTGCCTTGATTTTTTTTTTTTTTTACAGAGTAATAATGTTCTTCCATCCAAAATGAAGAATTACTTCCCTCTTTCCTTCTTTGACCTCACATGCCTTTTCCTCCAGGCTGATCCCATACTTAGCCTGCTTCCATGTCAGCCTTGGAAACCTTTCACTACTTCAAGACGAATGACGAATGACAATGGGATCCAACAGGAACTTCCAAGAGCAGTGATGGCTAACCTTTTTGCCATTGCGTGCCAAAAGTGGAGAGAGCACAGAGGGTGGGGTTACTTGTCTGCCCACACCTATAATTCTATGCAACCCCCCCTGCATATGTGCCCCCCCACTTTTGGCCTGGTAGAGCTGTTTGTGGATCAAGGGCCTGTCCAGGAGTCTGGGGAAGGCAAAAATGAGCCTTCCCCGACACCTTGGAGGCCCTCCAGAGGCAAAAACAATTTGTTTCCAGACTTCCAGTGGGCCCAAAAGGCCCAAAATCAGCTGGCTGGTGAGCACATGCATGCCAGAGTTGTACTGGTGTGCCCACCAATATGGCTCTATGTGCCACAGGTGGCAGGTGAGCCATAGGTTCACCCTCAGTGTCCAAGAGTCTCTGAGACTGCATTATAAACTCTGTTTACTCTGATCACCTTCTCGAGGTTTCTCTTTGCAAAAAGGCCAGGTTACAGCCAATTCATACGGGTCCTTAAAAGTTCTTACACACATCTCAAAGAGGAGTGATCATGTTTTGTGATCTGGGACAGATCATTTACAGAGTGACCGTGACTGTATGGTTATAATGCCTGGAATACACTACCTGACTCTGTATTTTCTTCCCCAAACCCCCAAATCTTTAACCTAAGACTGTCTACTGTTGACCTCACCCCATTCCTAAGAGGTCTGTAAGGGGCATGCATAAGAGCAGCACTGTGCCTACCGTTCCTGTCCTAATGTTCTATTTATTTGCATTCATTTTTATATCCAATTCATGCTTATACTTATATATGTTACCTAATATGTAATCGACAAAATAAATAATAAAAAACATACCATTGTCTCAAGTAAAAGCCAAAGTTCACAGTCCCTGAAATTCATTACTGCAAACACCACAAAACAAAACATGATACATATTACACCTACTTTTAAGATCACTATATTTCTTTCTTCTTCTTAAAAAGAGGTGATATAAAATTAGATGGAGCACATAAATTGTGGTTTTTAAATATGGCAGTGTATAAAAAGCTAAGGTTACAGTTGATTCCTCCACCCACCCACACTTTCTATGCTTACCTCCCACTAAGCCATTTTTATGAATAGGATAATTAAATTGACTACTTAAAGATTTTACACCAAAGCTCAGGATAGGAAAACAGAGACAGCATGTCTGAACATGAAAGAGGCACATAGAGAAGCATACTGTTTTGGACTGCATCCTATTTTACAGAGGGTGGGGAAGCCAGACAAATTAAAACAGGTTTTTCTAGATAACAAGCCATTAGCATGTTTTTAAAATGATGACATGTTTTCAAAGTTATGCTTCTCATGTCCAGGCCAACCATCTAGTTAATGATGGTTAGAAAACTGCTGAGGAAAAAACAGTAATATTATGAACTAATACCGAACTCTTACACTGAGATATTCAGAATTTTAATTTTACAGAACATATCAAGAACTGGTAGATAAGCTATTCACTGACTCTACTTCAAAGACGCAACGGCCCAAAGTACTGAAGAATTTTTTGTATGCTTTCAATTCAGGCATATCTTATATGGTAGTCTTCCCACAAGATTGTCCGGGCTCAGACTTCAAACACCCACCAACATTTTGAAGTACCATCTTGATATACTGGGATAGTCTGTTGTTCATATCTTCAGGGATGCCAGGTTCAAACTATTTTCTCAATAGACATAGTCAGCTGGAATTTACCACTACTTCCCAGCTAGATCTCACCCCCTATTGATCAATATTTGTTGTTATTATCAAATGAGAAAAAATAAGTATACATGATAATCAAAACAACCTTCCCTACTAGGGTTACTTTCAGAGAAATTTAGAATTACAGATCTCCAAATTCTATTGATCATGATAACTTTATCCCTCCCCCCAATTTCAAATAATATAAATTTAGTAAAGGTCTAGCTTAATCTCTAGACTTAAATAAAGAAGCTTAATTTCCCACTGCCAGCCTTTCAATAACATTTATTTGTATTACTTGCTCCCACAATAAACATTAAATCTCCTGAACAATATACCTTCCTAGCAACCAAATCACTCCATAGGTATTGCAGATTTAACGTGAGTTTTAATCTAACTCTTTAAAAACAGAGCTCTAGATTTTCCCAGCAGGGTACAAGTGGAGAGGATTTAATTTAATCCCTTTCTCAGGTAGCATGGATATATCAGAACATGGCTCTAGAAGGTTCTAGAATGGGACAGTTCTATTGCTCCTAAGGTAAGCAATTGTAACAATGCAACTGTGATTCTTCAGGCAGAGATTTTAACTTCATTTTATTCTAAGAGTAAAAACAAGACAAATCAATTACAGATAACTGACATAAATGCCAGGGCTTTGGTCTAGAGAGCTTGCATGTCGTGTCCCACCCACCCCTTATTCTCTTACCTACTCTGGAATCATATTCTGGTTGAAACAACATAGTAAATTCAACTGTAACAGGATATGTCATCTTTTGGCTCATTTTAACAGTGATTAAAAATATCTTGGCTTAGTACAATGCATTATTATAGAATTTATACCCAAACATTTCAGACTACACACAATTGCAGCTAGATCATTGACTTAGGATGCCATGTTTAGGAAAAACACCAAAGATTGAATTAATTTTTAGTGAATATATTTTTCAAACTTATATTAATTGAAGCACTATGTTGTCATACATTCTGCACAAGAATGATAATAGACAAAAATGTTTCTCACCAGAGTTTGACGATAAAATCTGTCTTTGAGGAGATGAAAGTTTGGTTGCATGAGTATTTTTATTCTCATTTCCCCTCCTAGAAGGGAATGTAATTTTAGATGGCGGTACATTCCTTACAGGAGCAGGACTGTCTTTAGGAAAACCTTGTCCTTGTGCGGTGTCTGTTTTAGACAAAGAAACCTGCAATGATTTAATACCATATGAAAAAAAAACAAAGAGATGGGGAGAATAAATGAAGAAAGATGTATATTCTTACTCTCATAATGCAGAGCACAAAGTAACTACTGCTAATGAAACATCATTCTGTTATATGTCCTAGTGCTAGTAAGGTCTGCCTCAAATTTTCCATACTGTAGATACATACTTTTTGTTAATGATAGTTATCCATGCATACTTGATTAAGCAGAGAAGGCAGCTAACAGTCATAAGATTGCAGCACTATTTATGGAACTTAATTATGTGTGTTTGGAATATGTATAAGTGTCTGTTTCTGCAAAATAATCTAATGTTGTAGTTAACTCTGTGGTAAGCATCAATTTTTCCCTGACATGCCACAAATGTCCACAAATATTGTTGGAGTGAAACAACAGTTTCTTCCATGAAAATTATGCTGCTCATGGAGACCCGAAAAGCTTGCAATTCAGCATTCATAGCAGGAGCAATCAGTGGGTGTGGGATAACCCCTGCTAGGAATCTAAATTGTGAATGTGCATATATATGTTTAAAATATTATTAAATACCAATATTAAATTTGTAACACTAGCGCTCAATCATTTTTTTTACCAATGTTTAAGGAAGACTCATCAACATACTTTTAACTAGCATCAGCGTGTTTGCTGGAAGCTTGCTAAAAATTCTCATTGCAAAACATAAGTGTCTGCAAATTAACCAGATTGATTTGATAATGCCAGATTATTTGCTCATATTTTTTTTTTGTTTCAGGGCAAAAGGATTTGCAAAATACGAAATGGTGTTAATCCTGAATTGAAAGTTAGGAAGTGTTATTTTGCAGCACTATGATGTCATAATTGTATTCGTAAAACAACCTATATTATGACATATATTACAATAAGATTAGATGATTAGATTCAAATTGTAAACAAACTAGCTCATTTGTATTAGATTTATAGTGGATGAATTTATCAGATTTTTAATAAGATGTATTTTTTCAGCATAAGGCTCAATAAAAAAGATAAAAGGTTGTGTCTCAAGGAAAACATGCCAACTCTGAGTTTTGTGTTAGCATTTCTCTTCAGTGTTTAAAGTAGAAACAGGGAGCAGCTAAACATATTTTCATGGTAAACATGAAAAAAGTGAAAAATAACTGGCCAACAATACATATGATGTCTCAATTTTTTAAAAAAGTAAAAACCAGAATTTTTATTTTTTATGAAATAAATTCTATATATTTTTAATAATCTGGTAAACCTTGTATGATCTTTTTGCTGACAATGGGTAAAAATGAACTGGTGATTCCTAGGTTTGTCAACTATAATGGACTGACTATGGGAAGTTGGGAAATATATAATGCAATTTTAAAGAGAGAAATAATTAAAAATTAGCAACTCTTACAAGGAAAATTAGAAATTGCTTTTTTAACTCTTTCTGTCTGATTCCGGGACTTTTATCTTTTTTACATGTTTGTTCTTGTTTCTCTTTTTACTGTATAAAGCCATTCAATAATTAGCATGGTTTATACAGTAATAAATACTATTTAGGGAAAAATATGGTTTCCCCTTTCTGCCTATAAAATCAAGGTGGCAATCATCACAACCTCAGAAATGAAGTGGTTTTCAGTTTGGGAACATGCCACCAGTGAAAAACATGACTTGAAGATCAGATTAAGAATACATACATACACTAAATAATACACACATACTTATGCATATATACAGTACATAATACACACAAACTTACCGAACAAATCTGCACTAGTCCATGGCCATTATTTATAACCTCTTCGGTAAATGTCTCACTTGGAATTTCCATACAGTCATTTGAATGCTTGTTTTCTAGAGCTTTCTGGCAGCTACTCACAGCCCAAGGCTGAATCAAAGTTTCTGCATTATCCACCTCTTCACTTGGTGACCCACCATAGTTCTGGGAGCTCATTAGAGGCAAAGGGAAGCATGATGGTCTAAGATGCTTTGCTCTCTCAACCTGATCCACATTATGCTTTAACACTGCTTTTGGAGTCTTCTGAGAAACATTTTCAGAATAAGTTGCAGCATGCACACCTTGGCTAGGAAGCTGTTTATTAAAATGCTGCTTAGGAGTCTTATTCATAGGTATTTCTGCTTTGGTGCCTTTATCCAAGTCCTTTTTTTTCCTCAGTGCTGCAAACAAAAATGATGGTTGCTTTGGCGAGGAAGACACGGAGGAGGAGGAAGCAGTAGATAGTTGTGGAGATCTTGGGGATATTTTTAGAGCAGCGCTGTCCTTACATTGTGACACAGGCCTGGAGACAACTTTTGGCTTAATGTTTTTAAAATTTGGTTTTGGAAAGCTCACAATTTCTGCTTTCCTGGCTTTGGTTATAGTAGCTGTAAAAGGAGATCTCTTTGTTGATTTTACTACAATTTGTTCAGGATTATTTTTAAGTGAAGGACTTCTGGGGTGATCTTTTACCAAGGGAGTATTCTTTCCAGGTTTAGATCCATCACCAGGGTCATCTGGCATGGAAACTACAGCAAAAGTTGCATTTTTTGACCCCACAGAAGGAGGAGAGGTCAAGGTATGTTCATTGGCTGGAGAGCTATAAACAACAAAGGTTGCTTGACAGTTGTGCTCAGACAGAGCAATTCTTTCTGCCTTTGGCGTATCTCTTTGTTCAGATATTTCACCAGGTCCCTTCAACAAGGCCTCATTTTCTTTGAAAAGATTCTGAATTTTGGTCATGTGCATTTCATCTTCACAAAATTCCTGTTCGGAATGCTCATCAAAGCTTTCAATGTTTAAATGGCAAACATCATGTATGTCGTCATCTATACTAGCCCCAGCCATCCATTTATTTTCATCTTGTTCAGGAGTGCTGTGCATGTATTTCTTATGTTTGTCATTGCAGAAATCAAACAGTTCTGGTTCTGATAATTGCTTACTGTAAGAACCAACATCCTGCTGTCCTTGCTTTTCAGGCTTTTCACTATTCTGTGAAACTAAATCAATATAGTTGGTGGCCTCATCTTCTGCCACTGAAAGAGGAATAGATTGTGAATTTGAATTAATGAAAACGTCTAGGTTAGGAGAACCAGAGTATTCACAGATGAAAGTTTCACCTAATTCCCTAGGACTGACTGCTACCTCACAACATTTACTTACTGTATCCCCCAAATTTATCATTGTAATTAAAGATTTATTTGTATTAGCATCTTCATGTTCTATTTGGGCACTTCCTAATGCATGTTGGATTTCAATAGTGCTCCTTTCCTTAGAGGCCAGGGGCATTAAATTCATGAGATCTGTCTGGCAATGAGACATTGATTTCCTAGTACTACAATTCTGAAAAGGTTCCTTTGCAAAGCTTTCTTTGCCACAGCTCTCTGACTCTAGGAAAGACTGATTCATGGCATCCATGTAAAATTGTTCCTTTGAAAAAGAGTACTGTGTGGCCTTCAGGTCTGAAGTCCCCATGCAAATATAATCACTGGCAGCTTTCTGCAAGACTTGCTCTTCAATGCATGGACTTGAAGCAATGGTTTTGAGCCTAGCTGTATCCTTAAATATTTTACAGCCTTCATGTTCTACTCCTTGGTGAGGATGACTAACAGTGCTTCCATGCAAAGATCCAATGGTGTTACTCACACATCTGTTGCCATTTTCATCCCTGATGATTAAAGGCGACTGCAAAAAATTTTGCTCTAATTTTTCCACATTCATTTTTTATTCTTTCAGTCCTGTCATTCTGGAAATCTGAAAAATTGTCTTGGTTTTATTTTTAAGAAGGTCCTCTTCAGTTTAATTCATTTTTCATTACTTTAGGATTCCCAATTAAATTCTGTTCTGATCTAGAATTGGATAAATTGAAAAATTAGGTCAAATTATAATATGTTCTACAAGTTGCAATGTAATTCAGGGATAGGTTATATATTATATTAAGCACATATGTATGAATATACTTAGTGTAGCATGTGCAAAAAACCCTAATTAGTTTTAGACGTCAGCACAGAATTTATTGAACATTATCTCATTTGTATTATTTTCTCATTGGAAATTAGACTGAAAAGAAGCTGTTTATTCCTAAAATATGCAATTTTCAGACAATTAATTTTTTTTGAAAGAAAATAGGAGTTTTATGGAATTTTTGATGGGAAAAACAGCATAGGACACAATAATTCTAAATAAAGGAATAAGAGTTAACTTACTTTCTCAAAGTACCAACATAGATCAAACCCCTACACTTTTGGGGGGATATAACAAATGGGTACAATATAAACTCATTCTTAAGCACATGTGTTTAACACAAAATAGTTTGACCTGGAGTCACTGTTAATGTTTAACACAAAAATAGGTATTTATTCACAGAATTGTATCTGAGGATTAATTTTGAAGAAACCAGTATCTTTATTAACAAATACAGGAGGAATCCCTAAAATCTTCTGGGTAAAATTAAATTCCTTAAATTGAAAATGTAGAAGAGTGAAATATAGGTATAAACTAGTTATTTTGCTTAATTGTCTTCCAGAAGTTTAACTTAACTTTTGGAGGCTGAAATAATTTAGTTAATGTTTATCTTCTGCTCATGTTAAAAAAAATGTTGCCTACGTATTCTTTGTCAGCCTGATGCCTTTCAGAACCAGTAGGTTACTGTTTGCATCATCCCTGGGAGATGTAGCTATGGAAAGCTGGCTTGCTATACAGGTAGTTCTTGACTTACAGTCTGTTCTCTAAGTAATTATAAGGGCTCTGAAAAAAGTGATTAACAACAGGTCCTCACATTTACAACTGTTGCATGCCCACAGTCACATTATCAAAACTCAGGTGCTTGGCAATCAGCATGTATTTATAATGGTTGTATCACCTTGGGGGTCATGTGATTGCCACTTGCAATCTTCCCAGCTGTCTTCCAACAAGCAAAGACAATGGGGGAAGCTGCATTCACTTAACCACCAGATGACTCAGGTTAACATGATTTGCTTAACAAGCAGAGCAGAATGGTTGTAAAATTAGGTGTGACTGGCTTAACAGCTGCCTTGCTTAACAACAGAAATACTGGTCCCAATTTTGGTCGTAAGTCAAGAGCTCTCTATAGTACTTTATTCAGTCATCTATGAGCTATCAGAAACATGAACAGGCCTCTTTAATTATGTACATATGTTACTTTAGGTACAAGAATTTTTTTCAATTTTCCTAGTTTAAGTTTAATGTGCAATGCAATAGAGTGGAAAATTACATTCTATTATATTTTGTTCATACTTCTCTGGATTCAGTAAGGGTTTTGGATCCCCTAACCAATGCTGTGTTATCAATTTTCTGTAGATAAGTAACCATTAAGTAAGTTAATTATTTATAGTGGTATAGCAACTAATAGTTAACTATCCCACTAATGGTATAGTGGGAATAATTTTTAAAAAGTTACATCATATAAAATATAACACATTGTACTTTAAACTGATGTTATGTTTTAAATTGTTATTAGAGATCTTCAGTGTAATATATTCAGTACTGTGTAAAGTAATGACAAAGTTATCAGGAATATAGAAAATGTCACAATTTAATCACATCATATAAATGAGGAATTTCTCATTTCAAATTAGGAATTTTGCTGAATCTCTCCCACTTCCATTTATGTTATAAAACTGCACAAGACTGAAAATAATATTGGAACTGGGAAGAATAGAAATGTTTATAATGTATAATAAAAGAATTTTGGAATACATTTATTAGGAAAAAACAAAATAGATGTTTTATAGCAAATATTCAGTGTAGTCATCAATGTTTTGAATTTTTCTTTACTATTACCAGTATTGAGAGCCAGTTTGGTGTAGTGGTTAAGGCACCAAGAAACCAGGAAACTGAGTTCTAGTCCTGCCTTAAGCACAAAGTCAACAGAGGGATGTTGGGGCCAGATACTCTCTCTCAGCTCTAGGAAGAAGGAAATTGCAAACCACTTCCCAAATTCTTTCCAAGCAAAATGCAGGAACTTATTCATTCAGGGAATTGCCAGGAGTCAATACTTACTCAGAGGCACCATAAAAAAAGAAAAAGCAGCCCTCATTCACTATTATTCTTTTTCCTGCTTCTTTTCATCAAATGCTTGAATTACGAGATAGGAAAGTATTACTTCTCATTGCCCCCTCAACACACATATAAAATGACATTTTGCACAGGTGATATATTTTAATATATTTCTTGGA
>JANHFP010008649.1:13914-24939 GCA_032468135.1 Calamaria suluensis | reverse complement strand
ATTCATTTCTTCTTTTACTATCCAGCTTTCATTGAGAACAGCACTTTATTTATTTATTTTATTTATTTAATTTGTCAACAAGTACAAGGAAACAAGCAACAGTATAAACATAGACATTGGCACATAAATTGGCACAATTAAAGATACAAATAGGCTAAACATAGCCATAAAAACGTGGGATGATTACAAATAGATGGGAGCAGTAGGACAGGGATGGTAGGCACAGAGGTGCACTTGTGCACGGTCCCTTAAGGACCTCTTAAAAAGTGTGACAGGTCCATGGTAGACAGTTTAAGGGAAAAGGCATGGGGATTAGCAAGACTAACAACAGGATCAGATAGGGTGTTCCAGACATTTATAACCCTATTGCAGAAGTCATACTTCCTACAGTCTAGATTATAGCGATTTACATTTAATTTGAATCTATTGATAGCTCTTGTGATATTGTGGTTGAAATTAAAGTACTCATTTATGGGCAGGGCATTTTGGTAAATAATCTTATGAACTAAGCATAGATCCTAGCTTTCAATATAGATCACACAACAGAACCACTTGTATAGGTTGCTTCACAGGTCAAAAGCAATGGAGAACCAAGAAGCTGCTGTAGAAGTGAATATCCAAAGGGGGGAAAACACCTCTGAATAGAAGGCAGTGATTTTTTCCTTGCATAATGTATACAAATTAAAATATGATTTACCTGTTGAAAAAACACGACATGTTTGAGAATATCCTTCCAGTTTACATACCAACCTCAAAGTTATATTCATTTGTGTCTCACTTTAAAACCATGAATTATTTTGTGCTGTTGATTTCAAATTGTTTATTAATGTGGTTTATTGTATCTAAATAGTTACTGTTTTTGCCCTCTAGGTCATTCCGAAAATTAAGGTGACTTCATTTCATACTTACCTCATTAAATTTAAGAAATGATAAATTAGGAAATTCTTTTTTGTAATCTTGTCTCTTTAATAACAAAACAGGACAATCAAACTTTAGGAAATCTGTATCATGTAGCTCAGATCAGAAAAGCTGTGTCCAATTCTGAACATTAAATAATGCAAAGAAGATCAAGCATGTCTTTTTGTTAACAGAACAATTTGTCCCAGTTACATATCTGAAATATGGCTGTGTGTTTTTGATTCAGCATTTTACTCCTTCTAAATGAGCTACAGAGTAAGTGAAGAGATATTTCCAACAAAGGAACAGGAGACAATTGTCAACACTCTGCAAACTCTTCTAAAAACTGCTTCTAAAGGCTTTGAAGTTTCATTTTATAAAAAATGTTAAGCTCCTATACTTAAGCTGCTACTCATTCATGCCAATTTCATTACGGTGCATTATGGAATACTTTGATCTTTTGTCACTAATTTAAGATTGAAGAGCAAAAGTCATGAAAAGGTTTAGTGAAAACTATTGAAAACAAAAAATGGGGGACTAGAAAAAAAAGAAATCCAAAAAGCAGAGATATTACTGATCTTTCAGCAAGGTTTAAATGGGAGTGAAGTGGATAGCACAGAGGCAAAGGAAGATAGAGTTTATGTTTAACTTACTATTTAGCACCATAGTTTCTGTATATAAACCAGCTCATTATGTTGGCTATGGATCACTAATTCTGTGTCATCCTTTAAGAAGCCTGGAGTTAATGGAAGATATTCTTTTAATCCTCTAATTATCCCTTTATGATGTGTACAGATTATGAGTTTTTTTTTTAAATGGCAGCAACAATGGCAGCAACTCTGCCTTTTTGTTTATGAGCATCACAGAACTTTGCTGTGAAAATCCCTGCATCTCGGTGTCCTCCCTGTTTACCTTTTCATTGTCTTTATGATGGCACAGTAGTAGTACAGAAGTTAGAATGTAGTACTGCAGGCTAATTCTGCCAACTGCTATGACTTCGATCCTGATTGTCTCCAGGTTGACTCAAACTTCCATCCTTCTGAGGTCAGTAAACTGAAGACCCAAATTTGTTGGAGGAAATATGCTGACTCTGTAAACAATTTAGAGAAGGCTGTAGAGCACTATGAAGTGGTATATAAATGATATTCCAACTGCTATTTTCCTACTTTGCTTCACTCCATTTATTCATTTACTGATTTCGCCATAATACTACATAAAGCAATGCATTTCAGCTATCTGACTGCCAGTGGGAGTCTTAATGTAGTCTTAAAACTACTCAAGTATTACCAAATGTACCAGCAAGCATTCTGATCAGACAGTAAGCTCATTGAGTGACCTTTTGGATTATTGTGAGAAGAATAATCTTGAGCTCCTGGGAAAAATGTGTGTGTGTGTGTGTGTGTGTGTGTGTGCGCACGTGTGTGTGTGTGTGTGTGTGTGTGTGCATATCTGCATCAGAAGTAAACTTAAAGGTCCAGATTCCCTATCATGGAGGTAAGGACAGACTCTTCAAAGTGTGAACAGTTTATTTAGATCAAGGGTCAGCAACCCAGGGCTCTGGAGCCACATGTGTCTCTTGCTCTTGCTCTTCTGTGGCTCCCTGTTGCTGGAAGGCTCCACAATTAATAGAGCTTTCGTTTAGGACAGGTAGAGAAAGAAGGATGCCGGGCAAGGAGGAGACTCTTTGGTGGGAGAACCGTACATCCAATCAGCAGAGAAAAAAGGATGCCGCACTAGGATGAGACTATGATGGGGGAACTGGACTTCCGGTCAGCTCCAGAATTGAACAGGGGCTACCGGTTATGACCTTTGTGGCTCTTTGAGTGTTTAAGGTTTCCAACTCCTGATTTAGATCCATGTTTTCCCTGGATTGTAACTTGGCTTCCCAGGAAGTGACGTGTAATTATATCTATTTTGTACTTTCAGCTTCTCTGAAGGGAAGGGTCCTCTGACCTTAAAGTAAGCAGTGGTGTGTTTCTCCTCCCCGCCCCCAAGTATCCATGTCTGGGCTCAACAATTTTGTACAATTTGTATCTACCTTCCTTCTCTCCCTTGCTTTCAGGAGCAACCAATGATGCTGGCTGCCACCAATAATGCCCCTCATAGCACAGACCAAGTTATCATAGGGACTGCCTCTTTCCTATAGCTTCTGCCTATACTGCTCAATAAGTTTGCTCCAGGTCCCTTCAGTTAAATATTGTCATTATTTGGGAGTTGGAAATATGTCTGCTCTCTGAGATAGTACCACCCCTGACAGCTGCATAAGTCCCATGCTTCAGTTATTCTGGGAGTCTTTGAAAATTCAGCTATGCTCTTAGGCCTGGTTTAGGCTGGTTGCCAAGCACCTATAATATTTTATCCGATTCAGAATGTTCTAAACACAAATGGTTTTCTGCTTTTATTGGTTTTTTTTTCCTTTTTAAGAGAAAGATCTGTGAAGATTCTTCAACAGCAGTCATTCTCACAGTAAATGTTTGCAGTCTGGGAAATGTAGACAAATGGGAGAAAGGGCCAAGCACCATCAGAGGATCACAGCCTGCCAAGAACTTGGGCTAAAAGTAACTTTTATTTTTATTTTGCCTCTAATTCTTTCATGGATCAATCATGGAAATACAGCTTGCAGTTCAAACTAATGTCAAATTTCTGAAACTAAATAGCAGCAGTAGAAATCATCAGATGCAACACACTTTGATATATCTAGCCTGAGAACTCATTACAGTAAAAGCAACACTAATTAAAGCCACAAGCAATCTGGCTCCAATAAGGCATTTACTGATTTTAGTAGAGGAAACATAAAATCAAGGAATCTTCTAGGCTGGATAACTATAGCCCCTTTACAACCTGTGGACTTCAACTCCCAGAATTCAGGAGCCATCTATGCCCAATTATTCTGGGAGTTTACGTCCACAGGCTGGGGACAACAATGGTCCATGACTGTTATAGTCAGACTTCCAGAATAGGGTATTTTTCTTTATTTTTTAAAAAAGTATATTTTTAGATGCATAGTCTTATAAACATCTTTTGTTCAGTTTTGTACAGCTAAAAGTACCAACTAGATAATGGCAAGAAACTGTGATGCTTCAGATTTGATTGTCTTTGTTTGTGTTTCACCGTTGTCAGGCTGCACATAGCTGGTAGGAGTCATAGTTCTTTTAATAGCTGGCAGGGGGTACATTTTTCTATATCTGCAGAAATTATAGTTTCTTAGTATTCAGAATAAAACATGTCCTGACATTGTTCCCTGAGTGGGGAATAAGAGGATGCTATCTGCTTCTATCCTTCCAAATCAATTATTTGCCCATTCTGATAATAGCAAAACCAGGCAGTACAAATAAGCCTTTAAAACTAACCAGATTTTGCATCATGTGAAGAACATGTAAGTGCAAGAAGAAGTGTGATACAAACAGACAACCAGTCACTGTTATTTAAGACTATAAATTAGAATAGGATTGTATTTTTCCATCTTTAGAATTTTCAAGAGAAAAATAATCAATTATTAAATATATTTAATAAGGATTAAGGGGGGACTGCGGTGGCCTAGCAGTTAAGATCCTGGGCTTGTCAACTATAAGGTTGGCAGTTTCAGACCCAGCAACATGTGATGGGGTAGGCTCCCGTTCTTACACCAGCTCCTGCCAACCTAGCATTTTGAAAGTATGCAAACACAAATCAATAAATAGGTACCACCTTGTTGGGAAGGTAAAATGTTCCTTGATCTTCAGCATGTAGTCATGCTGGCCACATGAACACAGAAGCATCTTTGAACAACACTGGTTCCCTTGGCTATGAAATGGAGATGAGCACTACTGCCTAGAGTCAGACACGACTGGTCAGGGGAAAGCTTAACCATTACCTTTAAGATTAAAGTTTCAGTAAAGATTATTGTTGCAGTAACCAGGTTCAGCTTTCCTCTATCTATAAATTCAAAATTTTGCAACTCTAACACAGGTACATAGATTCCTCAGCTGTTCAAACATTCTTGTTGATATATGCTTTCAGGAGCTACCTGCCTCAGAACTTCAGCCCAGAAGTAATCTGGGAGTATGAGAGTAAATATGACACCTGTGAGTCCATTTCTGTTTGTGCCATTTCAGTGATTGGAGAAAGTGCCTGAAAGGGCATATGTTGCAAGATTTGTCTGATTGCCATGGGTCTTCATAATATGCATGAAATTATTGCAGGATAGATATCTTATGGGGATTACCACCAGGTTACATACTCCATCTTTCTCCCTCGTTGCTACTAAATTTTGGTAGCAAAGCTATTGTGTGGATTCTACATAGCATTTATTCACAAGAAAGTGCAGGATAGGATTCTCTAGAAATTCCTTCTCCAAGTAATACCATCAAATAACTGGTCATGCTTTTGAACTTCTTAGCAGCTAAAAATGAGAAAAAGAAAGGCAAGGGGGGAAATGAAAATGGGGATCTAAAATTTTCTCAAATTTTAAATAGCTAAAACATAATATAAGAAATTCACAATTTGTAGAGAAGCTACAGGTATTCAAACATTTCCCTTAATTTGTCAGATTAGCATGATATAATATAATGTGAATAGATATATTGTGTCTCTTCTTGGTTTTATGACTTTGTAATTACCAAACTAGTGCACAGAATATTTCAACTGAATTCCAGGAACAGCTGTATGAAAAGTAGACAGAGAAACATTATTTGTATATTGATGTTTTACTAAAACTCATAGAATAGTCAGTTTATTAAAATTATAACCTTTTTAAAAATATTTCATTTTGCTTGTATGCACTTAATGTAATATACTGGTGCCACAAGCATTCATTTATATTCCTGTTCTTTTTTTCTGACACAATTTAGTGCCTCCCTATTCAAATATTTCTTATATTTTTTCTCTTGCTTTGTCTATACCAGGTCCAGCTCATGTAGCAAGAATAACATATCCAAGAACTTTATAAACAGTTGCATTAATTGAAAAATGTTATTGTGAACTACATGGACTAAAAACAATCATATTAACTTAATGAGAAAAGACAAGGGTACATTTTCACTGGAAAATATGGATGATTAAAATGAATTTAATTAAGAGTACCTAAGCCCTAGAATGAGCAAGGTCACCCATCCAAACTAATGTCACCAAGAATCAGTCAATCAAAACTATAAGAAGGAATGAGATGTTGTAAGCAAATTATCTACTGTATTATTAGGCTCATACATCACATACATAAAACATGTGAATACCATATTTACGGAAGGAAGCAAAAGAGAAGGTGTTGGCTTCCTTATCAGTTGTGAATATATCCTATGTTTGTGCATTGTATGCAGTTTCAAAAGAAGAAATCTAATAGCCATATATATATAGTTCATCCTTCCAACATTCTCCTTACAATATGCCATTAGCAGGTAGGGGTTGAAAAAAGATAATCTGCTAAATATAGAGAAAGACAATATGGTGCAAGGATTAAGGTGTTGGACCAGGCATTGGGGAAACCAGTGTTTTAGTCATTTTCCAACCATAGAAGAATTTGGATCAATCATTATCTGTAAGTTCATGGTAGAATAAGGTATTTATTACTTATTTGCTTTATGTTGATGATGGATAGATGGATGGATGGATGGATGGATGGATAGAGTGAGTGAGTGAGTGAGTGAGTGAGGCTCTTCATCCTTTAAAGTAGGGGTGTCAAACTCAAGGGGCATAGGTCATATCTGGCCCATGGGGTCCTTAGGACTGGCCCACAGGGTCGCTCTAAAACAGTGAAGGACCAGCCCATGGTGCATCTCCCAGTGGCAATAGAGCACAGATGGTTGCAGGAGATGGTTGCCACCAAAAAATGGAACCCATGTGGGCCACAAACAGATCCCCCCAGGCTCTGTTGTCACTGGCAGAGGGCTGCAGGAGGCAGTCACAGCCCAAACGTATAGCATCCTCAAGCTCCATTAAATGGAGCCTCAATTAGTGACATTGAGCTGGCCACACCCACCCTGTCTACAACCCCAGCCATGCCTACCTGCCCCCTGAGGTGAAACACCACAACCCTGATGTGGCCCTCAGTGAAATTGAGTTTGACACCCCTGTTTTAAAATATAATTCAGATCCAGGGCAAAGAAGAAGAAATGTTAAACACTAAGCACAGACTAAATATCTATGTCTTTGAGTGATTGCTGAATTGCAGTGCTAAACATCTTTCATCATTACAATCCAATTCTCATCTGACGATATCTGCAGAAATGCAGGTTTGCCATATCTGCTCTGACACAACAAGCTTTAGAAGGGAGGTACAGAGATGGTCATGGTCTATCTGCTGCCTTTAAGGTCTTTGATGGCTTAGAGTCCTTTTGAGAGTTACTGTCAAACTGCAATGGTTCATGTGTTGGAAGGGACAAATGCAGGAGATTCCGTATGGATAATTATTTTAACTGCCTTTCAGTCCCTGAAATTATGGTTTTTTTTCTATTTTCACATTTTCTTAGTCCTTGTTCTTCAGTGTAAACAGTGATTGCATAGCTCTACTGTTGCATCTTTGAAACCTATAATGTAGGCAACAGGAAAAGGGGAGTCAAAATATTGTACATGCTGACAACCCCAATCTAAATGGACACCCATATGCAGGCAATCTATTCTCAGTATTTTTATTTTAACACTTCTGTAACTGGGCCTATTAATATCCTCATCTAAACACACACACACACGTCAATATTTTTGTTTTAGTTTTCTTGTGGTTTTCAGCCTCTCCAGAGTCCTCTGTAATAAATGATGGCTTCAATATTCTTCATAGCTCATCCATTTTTTCTTAGTCATGTAGCACTTAAATGTCCTTAGTTTAAAACTCATTTTGGCTCCTTCCTCCTTTTATTAGATAGATAAGAGTGGGAATAAGGCTAAAAATAAAAATTACAAAATTGTCCAAGGCTTTTACGAATATTGTTCCAAACTAACAAGATAGTATATTGATGAGCATGGGGTACACCATCATGCTTGTAGATGAAGATTCCATCTTATGGAAATCTAAGAAATAAATGGGAAAGAAAGCAAGACTTTTGTTTCTGTCATATGTATAATATTTTTGACACGAGTATTTCCAACACCCACAATGAATAGGAAGAAAAATAATTCCCTGTAAAAGGCAGGCAAGCAGGCAGGCAGGCAGGAAGATAGACACCTTACAGATAATTTTTAAAAAGCTCTTAATGAAGACTGGAGAAGAACTTAATTATCTCTGAAATGGCCAAATAACGTAGTTTCTGAAGAACTAAGCGATTCAGAGCTTGCAATGAATAGTGAGCAATAATTAAGAGGCAACGATTGGAGAATTGATCAGGCTCCATTGTGTGCAAGAAATATGGTGACAAGGGAAAAGTAAAATCCTAATTGATTTTGTGAGTCAAGGTAATAACCATTGCTTTGAAGTCAGAGCCTCACTTCCTGAGAAGATAAAGAAAATCCCTAGTGTGTCATAGTCAAAATGAAAGAGCAACAAAATTATTTGAAGCTTTTTTTTTGGGGGGGGAATAGATCTATGACTACTTTTCATGGCTTCATAGCACCAATATAACCAGTTTTCAATTCTAGAAGTAAAGATAACCATAGCTATAGAAAAGCCATGCTGTTCCAAATTGTTAAGGATCGCAGACCTTGACCCTGAAAGGGATAAGGAAAAAGGACCAATATTTCAACATTAAAGCAATTTTGCTCTCAGAATTGGAAATGATGCACTTTCCACCCTGTTTATGAGCAACAATGCCAGCTGATCAGTGTTTTGAACAGTGAAATCAAGCATTTGAGCAAGAATATATAAAAAGATCCTTCTTTTGTAAAAACATCACATACACTTTTCCTCAGAGTGCAAGTATTGGGGAAAAATATGTTACTTTCTGATATACTCTCTCTCTCTCCCTCTCTCTCTCTCTCTCTCTCTCTCTCTCTCTCTCTCTCTCTGTGTGTGTGTGTGTATGTTACATCAGCACTATGGTAAGTCTGTAGATAGATTATACCTGAGTAATACATTATGCCATATTGTTCAATTTCTAAGAATGCCAATTTGCTAACTGATCAATTTATAAGTGGGATTTTAAAAAATCCAAATTAAAAAAAAGCCACATCATATTTTTTTTTAAAAAAATATTCTTGAGAAGACAGATCCAAAGCACACAGCATTTTAGGAGGTTCATGTACCATCATCTTTAAGGTCTTCTAAAGATAGCAGGACTGAGACCATATGCATTCATGCTGGGGGTAGGGAATGCTGGTCCAAAATCTAGGCACAGTATGAGAACAGGATTACATCTTTCAGGTCATTGTGGGAAACAGGTATCAATAGCAATAGCACTTAGACTTGTATAGCACTTCACAGTGCTTTACAGCTCTTTCTAAGTGGTTTACAGAGTCAGTATATTGCCCCCAACAATCTGGGTCCTCATTTTACTGACCTCAGAAGGATGGAAGGCTGAATCAACCTTGAGCCTGGTGAGATTTGAACTGCCAAATTACAGGCAGCCTGCAGGTAGCAGAAGTAGCCTGAAGTGTTGCATTCTAACCACTTTGCCACTGTGGATCATAATCAAATTTATTACTTGAGCATGTGGATTCCAACAGGCTAGCTTTTTCAAGGGAATCAAAAGGAGTTAGGTACAGCAAGCTATATCTATTAATTTATTTATTTAATTTGTCAACAAGTACAAGGAAACAAGTAACAGTATAAACATAGAAATCGGCACAGAAATTGGTACAATTAGGCAAAACATAGCCATAAACTCATGGGATGATTACAAATAGATGGGAAGACTAGGACAGAGATGGTAAGCATGCAGGTGTGTTTATGCATGCCCCCTTAAAGGTAAAGGTATCCCTCGCACATATGTGCTAGTCGTTTCCAACTCTAGGGGGCAGTGCTCATCTCCGTTTGAAAGCCGAAGAGCCAGCGCTGTCCAAAGACGTCTCCATGATCTAAATGCCAAAGGCATGACTAAATGCCAAAGGCACATGGAGTGCTGTTACCTTCCCACCAAAGGTGGTCCCTATTTTTTCTACTTCCTCTCTGTGACAACCCCTCAAATATTGGAAGACGGCTATCATGTCCATCTCTTCACTAGACTAGTCATGCCCAGTTCCTGGTAACCGTTCTTCATACGTTTTAGCCTCCAGTCCCCTAATCATCCTTGTTGCTCTTCTTTGCATTCTTTCTACAGTCTCAACATCTACCTTATAGTGTGGTGGCCAAAATTGGATGCCGTATTCTAGGTGTAGTCTTACTAAGGTAAGGTTGCCCCAAGCCATAATCGGCAGCATGATAACACTCCAAAGAGAAATGAATGCCAGGCCAGACTATAATCAGATTAACAAGGAAAACCCCAGTATTACTCATTGTACTGCTTATTCACTATTGTACAGGAGGTGGAAAGATTTTGAGCCCTGGATTAACTCCCCAAATCTGCGGCTTACCATAGATAGGTCATGACTCCCACAGGCCTGTAAAGAGAGACGAGAGAGAGAATTTCACTGCTTTGATAGACCATCTAGTAATGGCATCTAGAAAAGCTGATCAATATAAACTGGGATTTGAGCTGATCAATATAAACTGGGATTTGAGCTGATCAATATAAACTGGGATTTGGGGTTTTTTTTTGAAAGGTTTTGAAGGAAAAAAAAACCCCAACTCTTAATTCAAACAAGCACACTCTAGCATGGTGAAGAATGCTTTGTAGCAGGATCCAATTCCACAATCTAGTCTCGCATTCCCCAAGGCAGTTTCAGTTCTGATATAAAAACCTGATTTATGTCACCCCGAAGGCGAAGTTATGAATGCTGTATAATCTTGGCATTTTCTCCCACCCCCTCCATCCCGCTGGCTCTTCTTCATGAAGCTAGCAATCTTAGGTAGGCATACAAGAACATTGCCCTAAACCAGAGGTTCCCAAACTTGTCAGCTTTAAGACTTGTAGGCTTCAACTCCCAGAATTCTGGGAGTTGAAGTCCACAAGTCTTAAAGCTGACAATTTGGGGAACCTCTGCCCTAAACAGTCATCGCCCTAAAACCTTTTTTGAGCTATATTTGTTTTCAAATACCTTAAGGCCTCTAGATCAGGGCTTAAAATTTCCACTCGCCCACTCGCCAAATGCGAGTGGAAATTCCTTTGTGGCGAGTGCGACAGAAACCAA
>JANHFP010008642.1:36200-46550 GCA_032468135.1 Calamaria suluensis | reverse complement strand
GTGACGGCCGCAATGTGTTCATCCATTGCCAGCCGCGCATCCAGGAGGACCCCCAGATTGCGGGCCCTCTCTACCGGGGATAGATTTTCTTCCCCGATAGCCAGAGTTGGAATAATCTCGCTGAACTTTATCTAAAAGTAATGCCGCAGAAGGGTTTCTTTCATGACCCGTGTCAATCTAAGCAATCCCATTCCATTTTTCAAATATATCCATTATCTCTTGGACAGCTCCCTGGGATAGAGGCTAATTCCTAGGACCTTTCTACCAACTCAATGCAGGTGGCTGCTTCAGAAATCAGTCTGCTGTTTTGGTACTGACAAAAGTAAGATGGATCCAAGAGCTGTAGGAACCAAAGTTGATGATGTAGCAGCAACAGTTGTTCTGCAAATGCATTCTCAGTTGAGATAACTGCTTCTTCCTATCTTGTTTGGTTGACAGCTGTTTGTTTGTTACAGCCAGGTTAAAGTGCCATTCACCATCCTTGAATTGAGAAAAACATATTGTTCTCCTTATGATCAGTATTAGATTACAGAAACAAGGTTAGCAAATGGCACTATTATGAAGTAAGATGAATAAGGCTAAGTTAGGTCAAGGATTGATGGATGACCTTGGGTTTGGTTCTCTCCACTGATCAAGATCTACTATCAAGTAAGGAAGCATCCAAAACTATTCATAAAAATAATTAATCAAATAAGCTACTATTAGTAGGAATCTATTTGATTTGTTTGAGAGCCAATATAGACAGAATAACAGAGTTGCAAAGTATCTTGTAAGTCTTCTAGTCCAACCCCCTGCTCAAGCAGGAGAATCTATTCCATTTCAGAGAAATGGTTGTCCAATCTCTTTCTAAAAATCTCCAGTGTTGGAGCACCCACAATTTCTGAAGGCAAGGTTCCACTGATTAATTGTTCTCAAGGATTAAATACAAGGGATTTTATAGAATAATCTAATCAAAGAGTAAATGTTTTTTGTTTTGACATTGAGAAGCTGGTTCTCACATTCAAATCTTGAAATAGTTATACAAGAGTCCTCAGATTAGTTCTTAGTTAGGGACAGACACCTATGGAGCCCTAAATATCAGAGGTACAAATCTATGAGCTGAAAAGTACAAGGTGGAAAAAATTAGAAAAAAATATCTTGAAAATTGGGGGACTTTCCTTTGCTGGAGCTATCTACAGTAGATGCTGGAGCTATCTACAGTATCTACTGGCCATCTCAGAGAGATGCAACAGCACATCCTATAAATGAGCTTCTGCACTGAGCAGAATGTCACGATCCACATTCAAGTTCAACATCCTAAGCATGAACTACAGTTGGGTAAAGGAATGGAAAAAGTATTGTAAACACATTTATTTACTTACATCTCTCCTGGGAAAAGTCCCGAGTAGCTTGAACTCCTCCCAAGGGTAACCCTTGGAAGCTACAAAATCAAAGACGACCTGCAGCTTGCTACTGGCCAGGAAACGCCGTTCAAAGAATTCTCCACTGGGTGTTCGGATACGTAGCTTACTAACTGATTCAGTGCTCTCCTGTTTGGGTTCAGGAGGCAATGCCTGCTCTAAAGAGAGCCTTATAGCCTGAGGAAGGAAAGAAAGAAAGTTATGCAGAGATCAGTAGCTATGGTACTTCATTGTCAATTCTATTATTTTGGAAATAAGAATTATAAAAAAATAGGCTGACAAGAATAAGCCTTGATTAATTTTTTGCTCATAGGCCTGCCAGAGGCTGAATTGGGTCATTTCTCCAAAATGGTATAACGCTCTCGGTTTCTGAGAGACTAAGTTACCTCTTTTTGACTCAAATTTTGTAGCAATATCAAATTTCCACACTATCAGTTTTTTAACAATTCTGTTCATTTTGAGGGCTGAAAAAAAGAAGAGTCAACTCTATGCTTTTACCTACTAGGCATTCCATCTCCTAACAAGAGAGGGGCATGAGTTGGCTCACTGACCCATTCTGCCTGCCTTTTACAGAGATTCAAACTTAGGAAATAAATTTCAGCGAGATTATCATTTCCAACATTCTATAAATGGCTACTAGCTTTAAGAAAGCTTTTCAAATGATGATTGGCCTGACCCTTACCTTAACTGTCTTTATTTAAAACAGATTATATTTCCAGATCAAATTTTGCCTTTGCAGTGATAGTAGAAGGTTTTGAATATTGTCTAGCACTGATACTTAAATGACACTACTAGATAAAAAATATCATGATAATGGTCATGATCACACAATCAAAGTCTTAACCTTTTAAACAATCAAAGTCTTAACCTTTTAAATATCCAAACACACATACAAAATGGGCAAGGTTTCCATGAACTTGACTCTCATCTTATTGACTCTTGATTGCCAAAACATAACTAGGAAAGAGTCTTCTCTTTGCCTAGATAAAGTATAGGGTAAACTCATTTCTTTTTATTTCTAATGTTTAAGTTCCTTTTTCTTTTTTTAAGAAAAAATGTTCTCCAAGTATTAGGCTGTCGTTCTGTTTTTGAAGTCCATTTCCACACAACAGTTCTATAATTTACATCTCAATAACATATTCATCTTTATCCATTTCTTAATAACAGCTAAAAACAACTAATTAAAATAAATCCTTCTCTTATAACACATTATTAAACCAATAGTTTACTGCGTAGCAGTGATAGGTAATTTAATTGTTGGACAGAAAGGACTTAGGAAATCTTGATTGAGTGAATAATTGCAAAGTGCCAAATTACCATTTAAAACATAAAAATCAAAACCATTATATATTTAGACAGATATATTAATTTATTAAAATCCTCTAACCTTCTCCAATTTTTTTAACAAGAAAGCAAAGTTCTCAACATCTAATTTATCTATACATAAATTTGCTCCAGAATGGGTTACCTAGTTATAAAAATATATACCAATGAAATAACTTTACGTCAAATTGTTCTCCAAGTGCTTTCAAAACAAATACATTTCTTTAAAAAATTATGTGTTTTGAGAATGTTAATGAATTTTTGAATGCCCAACTTTTTTCACATTCCTCTGCTGAGCTAAATTCTCACGTAATCGTTCTTAATAGCAGGATCTTTGAAATCAATGGAACTTAAAAAAGACTACCCAACGTAGGCCTGATTGATCTTGTATGGTTAAAAGTGGATTCAATGAATTTAATATTGGGATATACCTATATTTGAAAATGAAAAGTTAGTGTTATTAAGAAAAATAAAAAATCAACAGGACAAACATAAACACCAGCAAAAAAGTGTACACATTAGTATGATCAAAAGCTATATACACATACTATAGATTAAAACTTTTGTCTTTTTGCCTCCATTTTTTTCATACACACACACACACACACACAAATGTGTCAACAAGCAACAAATAGTGTGCATCCGGTCTGGGAGGTTCAATAGATGACAAGTAGGAAGGAGAGAAAGCAAAGATGCTTCCCCATTCCTTCCGGAGACTTTATTAAAATCCACTGGAAGTTCACTTGGTTTCTGATTGGAAAACAGGGGTTTGGTAAGTCAACTACACAAACCAGATGAGGGGAAAAATGAGCACAGGAGAGAGGAAAAGTCTACTGTTTCCCAAGCGCTGCTGATAGATTACTTTTAATGTCTTGAGTGCTGCTGACTATCCACTGTGTCTGACTGCTGTATGGCCTTTGCTGACCTAGTTGAGATAGCACAAGAAGGTATGCAAGGAACCAGTTTCCAGAAAACAACTTTCTGTTTGCCCATAAGTTCAGTCAGCAAACAGGGAGGTTTTCATGGGAAATTGGCTACAGTAATTAGAAGAAGAAGCTCAAAGGGATATGGGGAGTGAGGGAATCATGGTGTGTACAAAGTCTGTTTCCCTGGCTGAAGAAGATCCAAAATACACTTGCAAGTGCCATCTTGCTTTCTTGAAAGAGAGAGTTAAAGGACTGAAAGCAAATGTTTTCACACCACAACTCATTAGTGGAAATGAGAAGCTCCTGGAAAGGACAATGGACACACTCAGAAGAGCCAGGAAAATGAATACATAGACCGGGAGGGAGAACTTTGCCAGAGATAAAAGCTCATGTCACCAAAAGAGGCAAAAAAGGATTAGGAGGCATCCAGGGGTAATTATGATTCTCACTCTAAAAAGAAGATCCACAACTACCTGAGCAAACCTTGCTCCAGAACACTAGAGAAAACATAGAGTCCCTCCATGGATTTAAGCCAAGAGCCACCTTGAAAAAGAAGTGTCTAGTGATGGTGGGTGGTTCTCCACCGAGTTGATCTGGGCAGCTACCTGAAATCCCTAATAATGTCAGGAAATAAAATTATTCTAAGCCCAAACTGTCTACATTGTAAGCCTTTACTTTCCTCAGTAAATCTTGTTAATGATAACTCCAAGAAAGCATGCTTGGAAAAGAATCACCTTTAATTTAGGCAGCAGCCAAATAACTTGACATAAGGCTTACAAAAGAGACCCACACCCACGCCCTCAAAACCAACAAAAATGAGTTATTTGGATATGTTAGCAATAAAGCCAAAAATGTTGTAGGTTCATTGTGAGAAAAAAGTTGTGAATGGGTAATAGGTGAATGGTTGATAACAGAACACTTGCAGTAACTTTTGGGAGACAACAAGCAAGATTCCAGAAGCTTGGAAGACAGGAAGTATCATCTCTGCTTTAAAATAAAAAGGGCGGGTGAGAGAAAGAGAATTTTAAAAAACTGTAGACTTGTCAGTGTGACATATATAATGGACAACTTCAGACTTGTCAGCAACAGAATGCAAAGTAGCTTAAAAATATTGACCTTTAATTGGTTTCTCATAAATCTCTCTGTAGAGAGCCAGTCTGGTGTAAAGGGATCAGGCTGGAAACCAGAAGACTGAGACGCAAAGCCAGTTGGGTCACCATAGGCCAATCACTCTCTCTCAGCCATAGAGAGCAAGCAATCACAAGCCACTTCTGAAATTTTATCAAGAAAACTACAGGCAGGGTTCAAAAGAGGTTCAAATAGATCACAGGAGCCGTATCGTAAAGAATTTAACAATGAATGTTCTAGAGTTTAGACTTATTTGATTCCAAGATTCTGTATACCAACCTCTTATTTTCTTCACAATACACAATACAGTTAACAAGACTGATTGTAAATCTTTCTTTCTGGATTGTAGTCCACTGTTATTGGCTTGACACTCTCAGTAGTCAAGGCAAAAATAAGCACACATAAGCACTGGCTAGGAGGCATAAATAAAGGCTTGAATAGATCTGAATAATCATAACTTACATTGTATATCATAATTTAATCTATATATTTATAATAGGGAGCTATTTTGATTAATGGTTAAAGTGCCTAAGAGTTGTTGATATGAGGAAAATAGGTAACAAGAGTATTTGCTGACTCATGTTACATATAAAAAGGTGAGAATAATAGTAATGTGACCCATCCATAAATTGTAACAAGGAGATCTGTTTGCAAGTTGCATGAAATTTAAGATAGGGGTACCAGGTTATTAAAGAAGCAGCCTATGTCTTAAGAATCAGAAGAATCTACAGTAGCCAGTTCAAAACAAAACCCATAAGACAAGGAGTAGCTGCCCTTGGAACATTAGGTTGCAGGAATTCAGGGCAGGATGCTAACCTGGGAAATTCTAACCAGGGAAAGGGTCTGGAGGATGATGTTATATAGACAGAGCTCCTGGCTTTATCTAATTAGGGAAATCAATGCTTTCGCCTTTCAAAGAGCTGTCCAGAAATTCACTGCTGAGTTATGTTTAGCTGATGGTGCATTCTGGGGTTTGGCACTCTCCCAAGCTAACTCTTAAGTTAGCAGCCAACTATCTTGAGTCTGAATCAATTCTGAAAAGGGACTGACAACTACTAGTGAATCTCTTCAGCCTCAAATCAAGCCATAATAAACAGCATGTTTGTGAGCCCTTGGATGAAGATACAACAATTAAAAGGATCCAGCACTGTCTTGTTGCAAACAAATCATGTTAGAGTCATCTTTTCTTGATAGTTACTAGCTTAGTTAGAACAGAAAAATGTTATAAATCTGAGTGCATCTGCTTAAATAAAGCCTTTGATAAAGTTTCTTATGATGTTCTCCTTAATAAAATGGTAAAATAGAGGCTAGATGATAGTCATTAAACAGATTCGGAATTGGCTGAATGTACCCAGGAAAGCTTGTTAATGGCTGTGTGCCATAGGCCTCTGTACTGTACCCTGTGTTGTTCAACATTTAACCAGTTTCTTGCATGAGGGAACTGAGGAAAAATGTATCAGGTTTGTGGGAGACCCAACACTGGAAGGAGGATTAATTCTTTAGTGAAGAAAGAAATATTTTAAAAAATATCAAAACAGGCTTGTGTAATGGGCTGAAATGAAGAGATATATACCGTTATGCATCTGAATAGGAAAAATGTAAGATATAAATATACAGTTGAAGAAACCTGTCTTATGAGTAGTACATGTGAAAGGGAGCTGGGTGTCTTTGTCAACCACAAATTCAACATGATCTAATAGTATAATGCAGTTGCTAAAAAGACAATGGCTATTTTAATATGTGTTAACAGGAAAACAGACTTCAGATCATGGGAAGTAAGTGTTCCAATTTACTCTGCCTCGATTGAATCCCACTTCAAATATTGTCTCCAGTTCGGGGAATCACAGTTCAAAAACCGAAAACTGAATTCAAATGGTAGGGAAATTAACCCCTATGATGAACGGTTAAAGACAATTAGCTTATGATGGAGAAGATTATGGGAAGGTAGGAGAAGCATAGTCACACAAAAAGGGAAGCACTTATTGTCAAATGTATCCAACCTCTTATTTTCTTCATGATACATAATACAGAATCAATCTGTACCTCAATACTAATACAGAAATCGGAATCAATGGGTTACAACTTTAAGTACATTGGTTCAGGATAAATGTCAGGATAAATTTCCTGATTGTATGAAGTATCAGATGGGGAGCATTATTGCCACATGAAGTGGTGAGTTCTTCACTGGAAAACTTCAGATAGAGGTTGTATAGTCATCTGTCACAGAGATGCTCTAGTAGACATAAGAGCATTGAACAAGAACTAGACTAGATGAAATTGAAAATAGTACATACACTTAAATATTTTATTATTTTTTCATTTACCTGCACATGGACTTATTTTAATCTTTTATAAATGGATGAATGTTGTTATCCTTTTCTATTTTCTCTTCTGAGGCACCTGCTTTCTATCATTGTATTTTGACATTTACCAATACTGTATAACAAATGCAATAGTATTTACTGAACCCAAGCAATTATATTAGAAAAAACAAACAGCAGCTCAGAAAGATCTGTTTTCATTATGTGAAGAATAACGTCCCCTCTAAAGTAACTAGTCTCTAAAGCTTCAGTGCAAAATAGATATTTACAATGGATATTCCATATCAGTGAACACACTTAAAGAACAATAAAGGAAGAGTAATGTTAACAATTCTTGGATCTGCACTGCAGATATAAAAAGAGATGATTCACTATGTAGACAGATGAATGACTGGCTATTAAAAGAAGTTGAATGAAAGAACATCATATAAGCAAACTCTGTTGTATAGTAATAGGCTAAAGGTAATATATATATATATATATATATGTTTTTGTACCGATATATAAATATATCTTTTCCCCTGTTACAGCTATTTGCATTGACAAGGAGTCTAATTACAGATACAAAAGGTAGACTTATTCTGCAGTTTTCTATAAAAAAATCTGAAAGGACATTCTATCCAAATGCTGGTTAAATAGCATAATTTATGTTCCAACAAAATTACACAAGAGAAAAATTATCCTATGCCCATACTGAGCTGAGGTGAGATTGACCTCAACGTGATTACCTTCTAGAAGAGTAGGAAAACATGGGTTTGCCAAAAGATCTGAGGATCTGGTAATGTTGGTGACTAAATACCTATGTAGGAAAATAAATGAATTCTTCAGCACTGTGTTTGAATTGTTTTAAATGGTTTTGTAAAATATTTGAATGATTTTGTTGGTTATTTTGGTTATTCTTGTACTGTTTGGGGGCATTTTTAACCTTATAAGCCTCCCAGAGTCATAGCAGTTACATGGGTAGGCATATAATAATGTAAATAAGTAAGTAAGTGCAGTAAGAGAAAGAGGATATTGAACAGAAATATTAAGATAGGGAGAAACTGAAAAAGTAAAAACATTCTATAAAATGATTTTCAAAACATCTTTGGAAGAGATCATCTGCAATATGATTGTGGGTGATATTGATTAAAAAAAAGCTTGGATACTCATTTATGATGAAACTTGCATGGTGATGGAAGCAAAAAGACTTATGAACTTGTATACAACATCACAATACAACGCCAAAAGTCACATCATGCTGTTACAATGTGCATTTTTTTATGTCACACTTTATACCAGACACCTGTTTCCCTTCTGGTAGAAAACATCTGAATTTTTTTTTCCAACAAAAAATATTGAAACTAGAGCTAGTAGCTTCCCTTGCTTTACACCTTACACAGTTGTTACTCTACAGTTGAGTACAAAATTAAACTCACTTACTTCACGCTCTTCCTCCTGTTCTTTTTTAATCTGTTCCAAGCGAAACTGTTCTGCAATTTCTCTTTCTTGTGCTTCCCTCTGCAGAACAAGTGACAAATTAATAAATCTGTTCAAACAGAATTTATCATTTGGACAGCTTTCCATATTTGAATGGTTTACATTTCTTCACAGATACAATACTAATGATTCAGAAAAAATATATTCCTATATCTGTTTCTCTTTATTGAAAATGATCTTCTAGACTCTAAAACTATTCAGATTTTTTTTGGTAAAATAATGAACAACTAATATCATTCCCACCATGCTGGAAACTCTGTGAAGATAACATTGAGCCTTGTAGGATTCATGAGAAAAGCATGCATTTTTGGCATCCTTCAGTACGTCAAATAGCAATAGCACTTAGACTTGTATATACCATTTTTCAGTGCTTTGCAGCTCTCTCTAAGTGGTTTAGCGTCAGCCTATTTTCCCCAACAATTTGGGTCCTCATTTTACCCACCTAGGAAGGATGGAAGGTTGAGTCAACCTTGAGCCTGGTGAGATTTGAACTGCCAAATTGCAGTCAGCCGGCAGTCAGCAGAGGGAGCCTGCAGTACTGCTCTCTAACCACTCTGCCACCAAGGTTCATTGTTCCAGTTCTGGATTCTCACCATCACTCTTGAATGGGGAAAAGCTGGCTTGCTGTCTCATCTCTTTCTCACTCCTCCTTTCTTTCTGTACGAGATGACTTCCACAAAGCCCCTTCTGATGGTTGAGATTTGCTTCAGAAACAGCCCCCAGCAAAGATAGCAATTCCAGGGTTGTGTGTGTTGCATCAGCATGAGCCAAGATTCTCCCATGAGTCGGAAAATAATATCTCTTCTAGAGCCAAGACAGATACAATGACTTTGCAGTGATAAATGAGGATCTTGAGAACTTGGTGATGGGAGGTACATACCTATCCTTCTCCCATGATCTTGGTGGGAGAAGGCATAGTTTGCAGCTTCTACAATTCTCCATATTTACCAATATTACACAGATGTTGAGTGCTTCGTAATATGAGGGGTCCTTGCTGTTCTCTGGGCTTGGTTGTTTTCTTCCAGATGTTTCATTACCAAAATTAGGTAACACCATTAGTGTTAGAATACAGAGCAAACCCCACTCCCTTCTACTACCATTGATGATGTTACCTAGTTGGGTAATGAAACGTCCGCAAGAAAGCAACCAAGCGCGCAGGGAGCACCAAGGACCTCTCATTTCAACCTTGGGCTACAAATACAGGTGGTCCTCAGCTTACGACCATAATTGACCCCCCCCATTTGTAAAGGGACCGTTGTCCTATTTTATGACCTATCTCGCCACAGTCACTTAGCAAATCACTGCACTTGATAAGTTAGTCACGCAGTTGTTAAGCAAATCAGGCTTCCCCATCGACTTTGCATGCCAGAAGGTCACAAAAAGAGGATCCCGTGACCTCGGGACACGGCAACGGTCGTAAGTGTGAACCAGCTGCCAAGCATCTGAACTTTGATCGCGGTCGCTACGAAGGCCGTAAGGGCGAAACACGGTTATAAGTCACCTTTTTCAGTGACGCTGTGACTTTGAACGGTCACTAAAACAAGCTGTTTGTAAGTTGAGGACTACTTCTATTCCCCTTGATTGGCTCTGCAGTATTTATCAACCTGCAGAATTCTCAGCTTGAGGACTATCATTAAGTGTTGTACCTTATGATTCTTGATGAACTTTTCTTTTATGTAAACTGAGAGCATATGCACCAAGACAAATTCCTTTGTGTCCAATCACACTTGGCCAATAAAAATTCTATTCTATATTCTATTCTATATTCTATTC
>JANHFP010008641.1:10993-25112 GCA_032468135.1 Calamaria suluensis | reverse complement strand
TGTCCCAGCTTCTGCCAACCTAGCAGTTTTGAAAGCATGTAAAAATGCAAGTAGAAAAAATAGGGACCACCTTTGGTCGGAAGGTAACAGTGTTCCGTGCACTTTTGGCTTTTAGTCATGCCGTCCACATGATCATGGAGACATCTTCGGACAGCGCTGGCTCTTTGGCTTTGAAATGGAGATAAGCACCGCCCCCTAGAGTCAGAAACGACTAGCTCATAGGTGCGAGGGAAACCTTTACCATGAAATTATTGCATGCTGTGAAAGTTGCTTTTAAAAGTTGGTCTATTCAGTTAGTAAGATGGTAACAAAAGATGGTACAAAGGTGGTTGATGAGAATTATTATTTCACTCATTTGTGTGTGTATGTGCATGCATATTCTTTAAACTAGAAGAAGCAATTAAAGTAAAAGCATAGATTTCTGTGGTAAGAAATATGTAATGGAAACTGTTTGCCATTTAGCATTTGACCTCCTATTACTGAAAACAGACACTGTTAGATAAGCATGCACTTGCTCTTCTTTTACACCCCCAATATTTTAATATGCAGTATTTTAAACTATTCAAAATGTTGGTTTGAGTTTCCTAAAGCTTATCTTTCTTACCAATTTCTTAGATCTCTGCTTGTTTAAATCCACATTCTGCAATCAGAATATATGCAAATATTGCAGAGCTGTTATTAATAAATTACTCAAAGCACACTTAGATGATTTTTGAATAATTATCAAATTGACGAATAACCCTCCTCCCCCCAAAATACCAGGCACTTGAATTACTGTTGAAACTATATACAGATGTGGAACTGGACCACTGGTAACATCACGGTTCTGCAAATCTTCCATTTCGCATACTGATATTTCTAAAGAAGATGGAGAATAACATCCATACCTCATTATTGTTTTTAAGCATATATATCTTTCTCTTCAGCCTAAAGGTCACTTGCATCATCTTGCATTTCAGACTGGGTATAGTTCCAACACCATGATGACTATTTCTAGGGTTATGGAATCCCAATTCTTCATTGCTGTTGCTTCTTCCAAAGCCCTCATTTCTTATGAAGATGGTATCACAGCTTAGAGCTCCAGTTTCCTTTGGAGGTTTTTGACAGTTGGTGGATAGGATGTCTCTTTCTGGGTAGTTTATACCCCTTGTTTGTGCTCTGACCTTCACATTCTCATAGCCAGGATGTTCCCACATATGTTGCCCATATAGATGAAGCCCAAGGAATGGTTACTGGAATTTGAGATCCTATCCTGGTATTTCCTGAACACAACAGTCTAAAAACAAAGGAACTCAAAATGATCAGTCTTGGTAGATGAAGAAAAGAGCAATCTGAGATGGTATCATTGGGGCAATCAAAACAAAGAAATATGATAGAAGCAATCTTCCCCAATTTCTGTGAACAACTCTAGGCTGTGGAACATTTTACATAAGCATCTTGTAATGAAGAATTCCCTTTTGGTGGCTTAACCATAAAGCCATATTTTGCAGTTTGCAAGCCAGCCTTTTTACTCTTCTAGCCAATTATATTCTAGAGCAAGCAATCTCTGTTCATTAGATTCAGTTTACTGGCTTTATTATCTGAACAAGATACAAAATGTTATTAGGCAATTTGCAGTCTATGTCATTGTTATTTGTTCAAAATGTTGAAAATTATTCTGCATTTACTTGACATGGATACCGAGGGACAGGGCACATCTAGTACTATACTCTTACAAAATGGCGGCCATTGTGAAATAAGCAGTTACATTAATTTAGCAATATGCTGCCTCTTACTCCTTCTAGACCCCCGTTCTATATTATTATTCTTTGTCTGAATAATTAGCTGCAGTTGCTGCCTATTAAGTGGCACCTAGACTCTGGCAACACTAAAGGAAGTATAGCAGGAACAGACTAGTACCACCAGGTACCATGTTGGAGTCTACAACAATGAAGAGATGTCCACCATAAATATTTTTATACATGGAACAGGCGTATCAGTATATTTTAACGTAGAAAAAGTGGAAATAATTGTAAAAATACCAGGTAGGATACAATGGCTTCAGTTGTTTCATTGTAAATTTATACTGTATGCATAGCATTTGCGAGGAAGATATTATCAATTTTCTCTCGTAAAATAGGTGGGGCATCAAATGAAGATATTTACTACTTTGAACTGAAGGTTTTTTTTCTTCAAGAGGCAACTGGAAGCTGCTTGGATCAGAAGCAAAACATCTTCAATAAAAAAGAAAAAAACAGAAAGTCCAGTTGCCTCTTGAAAAAACAAAAGGCACCTTTGGGATAACCATGACATGGATGACTGAGAATCTCCATTGACATTTACTACTCTGAAGGATTTAAATACTGATATAAATGGCACTAGTCTTAAAGATAAAACAGTGTTCTTTAAAAGTATTGTCAGTGTCGTGGAACTGTGCAGCCAGTGTCTAAATGAAGTCATGAACATGAACTTGTAGCTTTATATAAATAAATATATTTATATCAAACAACATAGTCAGGCAAACAGGAGCATCATGAGGTAAATGAAACACAGCAGGAACATCATGAGGTAAATTACAGAGCACACACAAGAAAAATGGTGGGAAAAAGGGAAACTCCCCCACCACATCCACAGCAACCAATCACAGCACAGATTGCCTCATAGAGGAGCTAGCAATCTACAACCAGTTAATCACAACACTGTGTTCTGGCTCACTGCACAACTCCACAGCCCCAATTTAAATATCTTAACAGTGAGCATATTTATATAACTTATGAATTCCCTTCTGGCTAAGTCAGTGAATTTTGTGTCAACAATGTTACTGTTAAAGTACAGTGCATTGAGAAAGAATTTTGGCCCCCTTTCACGTTTGTCAGTTTTGTTATGTTGCAGATTGATTCTACAGTTGTTGAAATTCATTTTTACCCTCATTAATCTACACTCAGTACCCCATAATGACAAAGTGAAAACAGAATTTTAGAAATGTCTGTAAAGGTGTGAAGGTGGGACACTAAATAGTTTGACATATTTTACTCCAAAATCATAGAGTTGAAAGGGGCCTTGGAGGTCTTCTACTCAAACTCCTGCTGAAGCAGGAAATCGTATTCCATTTCAGACAAATGGTTGTCCAATTCAATATATGGATTTGCAATTTTGCCCACAAGAAGATAAAGCTGGAACATGATGACCTCAATAAGAGATAAAAGAAACAAAATATGGATGACAGGAGAACTTGTCATTGACTGAAATAAATTTCCTCCTGTCTTGAGTATGGTAGCAATAGGATCCAACGTTCAAAAGTATGGGTGGTGGTAATAGTGTATGGTTTTTAAAAAGTCAAGATGGCTCTCATGGCAATACAATCAAGTCTACCACACTATGCATAAAAAATAACTGTTTGTAGTATTGCGGTTGCCAACTTAACTCTTCTGATCATATGTTGTAGATGCCCCTGTCAAAAACACCAGGCATATATTTACTTCAGAGAGCACACCAAATGCATTTTTTAACAAGAAACTGAGTTGATCAGAAAAATATTTAAAAATCCCAATCATCCTTCATGTGAACATACTCAATAAGTAAAAGTTAAGTGTAAAAACATATGCAGATATGTAATATCAAATCACAATATCAATGCCTTCAAGCACCCTCAAACAAACATATTTATGAGCATGGAGCAAAACACAGACATAAATCCAATGTTATATGTCTTGCTAAAACAAAAACAAGGAAAACACCCCATTTCCCAGATCCTGTAAAACACACATCCTATTAAAAATATACACCTGGAATAAGCATTCTGGATGAAGAAACAACAAATACAGGAAAGCATACCCCCACACAATAAACAAAAGATACATTCCCATAAAAAGTAGGCAAGACAATTTTTTTTAATGCGTCCAGGCACTAGTAGAAAACAAGCAGGAATTGTCAATACAAAACTACGTTCATTCAATTCATATTCAAAATCAAGTCTGGCTTATTTGAGAGACCATGGTTAAAATAAATTTTAGTGCAAAATAGCCAATTCCTTATCCAAGATAATTTTGGAAATCTTGGATGAAAACTAGAAAAAATATCAGTTGTTTGACTGCTGTTGGCACAAATCTGAAAAGAAAAATAAACTGTCGAACCTCATAACATAGTTATATTTCAATATGCAAATGACGTGAAGAAAAACTGAAAATGTGAAATTAAATATACAAAACAAATATATAGTTTTACTAATTACATCACAAATATAGCCAGATAAAATGTACGAAAAGTTAAATGCAATAACAGATTCTGTATTCATTTTTTATATTTTTCACAGTGCAGTCTTGATTAAGTACAGATTAAGAAAACTAAAATAACATAGTGGTCTCCAAGTAATGAAAAATAACTGTCTATAGTGAACAATGGAGGTCTATCACACCACCATCATGTAGATATCAGCATGGCTTGAAAGTGATTCAACAAAGAAAGCCAGTATTGGCAATGCATTTGGGTTATGGAGCACTGGCAAAGTTGAATGGAAAAGATTCACGGTAAGAGTGCAATTCGTGTATTCTATTTAGAACAGTATCAGATGTTTAGAATTTATACATTATCTCAGAGCATTGTGGTAAAGTTTTGAACAATACTGCCAGATGCACAGTGAATTCAGCTTCCATGAATTACATTATCTCAAGTCTATATGAATATCAGACAGAACTGATGCAGAAGAAGCAAATTAGTGTTAATTAATTTCTGCTAGATATTCTTTTTTCATATCCTTGTCAGAAACAATACCTAATTTATTTCCATTGTGGAAAAACAAATTGCATGCAAATCCTGGAATAAAATACGTTGATTAATCTCATTCAGAATATTGTTCTAATTCAGTGTTTCTCAATCTTGGCAACTTTATTTGACTGGGAAATTCTGGAAATTGAAATGCAGAAATCTTAAAATTCCTAAATTTGAGAAATGTTGCTCTAACTCAAAGATTTTCTTCTTAGTGCTACTTCATCATATTTCACTGTATTCACTGCTTTACATACACTTCCGGATATTGTTTACAGTCTTATGCTTACTTCTGCAGGTTAAAACAAGATGTGATACTTGGTTTTTTGCTGAAAAGAGACTTGAGGAAGCAGGGAAGGCTATTTGGATAAGGACGAAGCACTAGAAAAGGGGAAGCCAAACTACTTCC
Organism: Calamaria suluensis; assembly: GCA_032468135.1. Lineage (NCBI taxonomy): Eukaryota > Metazoa > Chordata > Lepidosauria > Squamata > Calamariidae > Calamaria > Calamaria suluensis. The sequence continues at coordinate 19,960 of JANHFP010008641.1, read as the reverse complement.
TCTCTTATCTGCGGAATGGACATAATCCTAATCAGCACCACAAAATCTCTGTAAGGAGAAAGCAAATAAGATTTATCCTTGAACTGGAATGAATCACAAGGGAAGTGTAAGGAGAAGATCATTAAAGAAAAATCACCATGTAATGTCACCTGAAGCTTGTAAATTTAAGGAAAAATAACAACTAAGTGTAGCCAAATTTATATTCTAGATTTCATAAAAGTAAGTCTAAATAAACTCAAAGCAACTATAAGCAGAAAGCCATGGCAGGAGAAGCTAATGAGTTGGAGCTCAAGACTGGTCGAAATTCTTATAGGAGATAAGAAAAGGAGTAGGTGATGAGAAAAAGGGAAGAGGATAGAAAAATAGAACTGTTTAATAAAGCTTTGGAAACAAAAAATAACCTATTATATAGAAAATGGAAGGGCCAGATCACTAATGGAAGGATCTAGATAGCCTGGGAATGTACTCTGCTCTACAGAAAACTGAAAGATCTGGAAAGGGAGGGGAGAGGAAAGGAAAGGACAGGAAAAGGAAAGGATGGGCAAAAAAAGAAGTATACCAGCTGCTTAATGAAGAAAGCAAAATGCCAACTGAAAACTGAAGCACTTCTTTAACTGCTATTTTGGTTCACTTTCCACTAGGATGAATGGATAGGTCTGAAATTTAAGATTAACAGAAACATGATCAGAGAATCTTTACTTTGAATGAATCTAAATCTAGAGAATCAGATGAATGGCACTCGGTCTATTAATGAAACTAGCCCATGGTCTGATGGAATCTGTACATATTTGGTATTTTTGAGAAACCATACAGAAATAATAAAATGCCAGATGAATAGTAGAAAGCAAATATTATCCTATTTTGGAAGGGAATATGTAGTTCCAGTATAGTATGACCATTTCCTTTGATGATATCTAGAAGAGATTATAAAGCACTCTTGAAAACACTGCAGAATTGGAAGTCATCATGAATTTTCCAATCACAAATCTTTTCAGAGTAATCTTAACACATTTTATGGTGCTTTCTGATAATAATAAAGATTTGATTATCTGATTATCTGATCACGTAACTTCCTTTATAGAGTGTTGATTTCATCTGACATGAAAATTATATTTATCCATGCTCCTAGTGCTCCTATGGACAAGCTCCATATTGCTTACCTATGGCTCCTAATTAAATTGAAATCTTGTATCACATCTCTAGGATCAATCCTAAACCTTTTTTTTTTGTATTTTCATTAATGATTTGGGAGAAGAGATAGAACACTTATAAAATTTACAGATGGTATACAGTACAATTGGGTGAGTCGACTCTATAGCAGGGGTGTCAAACTCAATTTTATTGAGGGCCGCATCAGGGTTGTGTTTGTGTTATGTATCCAGTTAATGTTGCCAATTTACCCGTTTGGCCTGGCGGGAAAAAGCCGGTTCCCTAATTGGCTGCAGCCCTCTCTAAGCTAATAAAAGTGAGAAATTGGTTAGCTGATGGCAGTTAGTTGTATTGTGAACGTTGGAGAATAAAGATTGTTGCTGAGCAGCTCCTGTGTCTGTCAATACTTATCAGTTTGACCTCGGGGGGAGGATGTGTGGGTGTGGTCAGTTGGGCCTTTGGTGGTTTGAACACTCTGCCGGAGGGCTCTCAACGTCCATTTTTGGCTGCGATGGCCTTCGGCAACCCTCTGCCAGTGAAAATGGAACTCTGGAGGGCAGCTATCCAGAGCTCTGTTTCCGCTGGCAGAGGCGTCATGGGCTGCTCCTTCGTGTTTTCAGGATGGCCCCACAGGCCAGGTCTAAGCACCCGTAAGTCAGATTCGGGCTCAGGCCTTGAGTTTGACACCCCTGTTCTATAGATGGAAATAAAATTAAAAACTATATTGACAGAACACATAATGGGCTTCAAATAACAGAATGAAATTTAATAAGTAGGTGCACTTAAGAATAAAATATTAAATACCTGGCATGATAATAATACTTGTAAAAGATCTCTGAATAATTGATTGCATACTAAAGGGCAAGAATTTTGATGTAGTTGCAAATAAGGCAAATGTAATTTTAGGGTATATTAAATAGAATTTAATTCCACATCACAGGAAATAATTGCTCCACTTCATTTTTTTTGTAGTCAGATCCCACCTGGAACATTAATCTAATATTTGTCAGTCTCTTAAAATAAATATAAAAATTGAAACCAGTTTTCCTTTTTACATTTGATGGACAAAAAAACTTGAAAGAAAAAAATGGAACTTCATTATTATATTTGTTGACAGCACCAAGAATCTTATATGCAGAAAGATGGAAAGATGCACTAATTTTCAAAATGGAAGAGTGGATGGTAAATGTGACAGTTAATTGAGACAGCAAAACGACTGTTTTTTATTAAAGATTATATCGTCATTTCTACTTGAAGAATATCTAGTTTGTTTCTATTTAGAAACTGCTTCTGGACTTTTTGCCTGAAACTGAGGAAAAAATAAAACAGTGATTTTAAATTTTGATCATTAGAACAATTTTGTTATAGAAATAGCTTAATATGATTTGAAATGTAAAGCAAAAGGTTGAGGCTGTTTTCACCCCCCACCTCTATTTTCTGCACTGCAAAAAGTTAGAAAAAAAGTATTTTACTCTTTTGCACGTTTCTCTTTCTTAGTTTTCTAACTTTTGTTTTCCCCTGCATTTTTATCTATAATGAAAATTAATAACATTTATAAAAGCAAACAAACCAAAATCCTTTGTATCTACTTTCTCTAATGGTCCAGGACTCGGACTCTGATTCTGAAGAAATTGCTGCAGTTGAAACACTGGAACATGAGCCTCAGGGGACACCAAGACAGGAATCCCCTGACAAAGGTACCATGAGAAAAACTGGAGCAGTCAGATGATGACACACAGCTTCCCAGCTCTCAGACTCAGCAAGCAGAGCAGAGAATAGGGCAAAGATCCTTAGTGAGGCTCCTTGCCAAGCAAGGAAATAACTCTCTTAATTAAAGAGAGCTGGCTTCAGCCTGATTTAAGTGGTAATCCTGATAGAATCTCTGTTAGAAACAGCAATCTGACTGCCTGTTCTGGTGTGTTGTCCCTGTGTGTTTTTGCTCATTTGGAAAATCTTGAACCTCCAACCTTTGGATTGGCTAATGAACCTTGGCTCGCTGAAGTTTGGGCCGGATTTTGCCTTTGCTTCTGTGCATTCCTCTTGGAAGCAAACTATCCAGGCAAGTTTTTGTTCCAAGAGACTGTTTTGATATACATTCCATTCCTCCTCTGTCTTTCATCTTCTCAGCTCTCAGTAAATTGCTATCATCGGCTGGCAAATACACCTATGTATATGTTCAGGAAACCGCTACTATCAGGTCAAGTAGACATTTACAACCCTGCCAAAGCTGTAGAGTATTTAGCTATGGAGCAACCTCTAGTGATCGTTTGCAAATATGACACCCCAAATATTTTGCTTTCACTGTAATAGAATAGGTTATCTTGTATATTTCTGCTTCCCTATGGTGTGCTGAGATCTATTAATGTGAATTTGTGTTACATACAAAATTATATTGGCAATCTTTCACTATAATTGAATCAAAGGATATTTTGATTACGCAAAGGCAATATAGCAGTAAGTATAATATACAACATTGCCATACCTCAGAAAGGCAAAAATAATAGGATTCTGAGACAAGAAAGCAAATGGTTCTGGGGTGGGATTTTTTTTTGGGGGGGGGGGCTATAATAAAAAGTTGTTTGGCTATATACAATAGATGTAAATTTTTTGCTTCAGTTTTATAGTAATCTTAACAACCGAGGTACCAAACAGTAAATAAAGTTAGTTTGTAATATCTTGTTTGGCACTGATTCCATAATGGCCACAATATCCCATCTCTTTCTTCCTAAACACCTAGTCTTAGGAAAGTCTTAAAAAAATTAAAACCAACAGTTTTATTTTCCTTTAACATCCAGATTGGTATTAATAGAATTTCTGTCTTCTTCACATACTAGACTGTTTTATTTTACACTGAAAGTTATTTTTTTAAAAATAGTAGCGTTATCAATATGTTGGTCACAAACTGAAATAACTGGTAACAGCAACCAAACAAAGCAATCTGGTCTGGCAAAGTTAGCAGCAACTTTTTTTCAGTGCAATATTTTTAAAAAAATACTTTCACCAGTTTCAGGAAAGGGTGGGTCCAAGTAGGGGTTTCCTGAGGCATTCAGAACACGATTTTAACGTAGCAGTGTGTTAAAAGAGGCCCCCTGAGAATTTTGTTTTGGAACACACTGACGCCTACACACTATTATCTTTGCTACTCTTTGCAGTGTTGTGTGAAAATTATTTTTAATCTTTAGCAAAACATGCCTGTGTTTATCTAATATGCAGAAAAAACTAAATAATTTAAAACAAAATCACTTTTCAAATAGCTACATCTACAATCAGCCCCGAAACATAAAAGTCCAGCACAGATTAACAAGAAAGGGTGGTTAGGGATCAAAGGACAAGTGTTTATTTTATTTCATGAATGCTAATAAAGACTTTCACTTTTTTAATTTATTTTTTTTAGAAAAAGAACAAAACAAAAAGAAAATTACTTTGCAAATACATACAGTCTTGAAGAAAATAATGCATAAAAACTGCTGAAACAAACAAAAGAAAAAAGAAACAAAGTACGATATACTGGTTATAACAGCTATAGTTACAATTCTATACATGTTTATATAATGTAAATAATATGTATATTTATTTCTAATACATTTAGTTAAGATATTCACTTAAAGAAACTCATGTATGACTCCTGACAAAATTTTCTTAGTAGTTGAAATTTTTCTGAACAGAATTATTATTATTTGTGTATATATATATATATAACAAGTTGTTTACTGGCTTTGCATAAATAAGTTAATACTTCCATTATCGCTTGTACTATTAAAGTTCTATTACAACATCTTTTTGAAAAGTATGGTATCTTTTTTTTGTCCTCGATTCTGTCTATTCCAAGGCTGAAAACTTAAATTTACTTATCATGTATTGGTCAACACAATATAATTTACCAAATAGAATTTTACACTTATTGAAATCAATGTCCATGCTTGAATTTAGGTATTTTCATCCAGAGAAGCAAAATCTACTTGATTAAAGCAAGTCATAAATTTTGAAAGTTGCCATGTTCATAATTAACTATGTACATTGAGTATTGTCAGTCCTGGACACTTTTCCCTGGCTGACATAATTGTTTTTATGAATGGAAGGATAATCATAAGTAAAGGATAACGATAAGTAAGGATAATGATAAGTAAAAGTTAAAAGACACGAGTGTATCAGTGGTGCTATTCAACCGGTTCTATCCGGTTCAGGCGAACTGGTAGTAGCCGTGGGAGGCTCTGCCCCCCCACCCCGATGTCATCATGTCCCATTTTTTTTCTCTGTAGCGAAGATAAGTAAATACCACCCCTGGAGTGTATCTATTTTTTTATTACAGGTAACTATTGTAAAAGTTTCAAAATATACATACTTTACTCACATGAACACTCCTTGACTCAGGACTGTAAAGAAGCGTGCCATTATAGTTACAAGATGTGATATGATTGCTTTCCTTAAGAACCTCTATCCCTGCTTTCCCCAATGCGGTTGTTAAGTGGGAGTCCTGGGGCAGTCCACACTCCACTTCCAGCCCCTTAGGGTCCCTGTAGGTCTTGGGTCTGCTACCCCACCCCATTAGGACTCTTGCCCTCCTCTTGCTCCTCCTCCCCACCTATCATCGACTACACACTTATTTTCTGTAGATCTCTGAAGCATCATGTTGGGGAAGGTGAACACTGAACAGGTCACTCCCAATCTTGGCACACCTGAAGGCCATTCCAGACGTTGGCACCATTTCTGGAGCAGCCACAATTCATTGCAGCCTCTCCAAAAATAGTGCTGTTTCTATTTGGTGGAGCCCCTCGTTCTAGGGATGCCAAAGGGTGGAGCTTTCTGCTCTCCTTCACCAATGCACATTCTGAGACTCTGGAGATCACATTGAGCAAGGAGAGCGGGCCACTTCGCCTGTTGGTACCCCAGAAGGCTGTGTGGTTCCATCTTGGAAGTGGGTGACATTCTTGGTATCAACAGAATTCATAGTGGCCACTCCAAAAATGGTGCCTGCTTCCTGCAGGGATGCTGAGGGGTAGAGCAGCCAGCTCCCGTTTCCCAAATTAGATTAAATGGGTGGCCATGCAAATTGAATAAATAAATAAGTGCAAGCTACCAGGAGACTAGCATATGATTCATGTCATTCCCAACAGCATGTATCCAATAGAGTAGGATTTTGTTTTTGAAACAGAATGAACCGAAACAACTATCTGTTAGAGTGGACCAGGTCTGATTCAATACAAGTCTACAAAACTAATGTAAATGTAGTCTTATTTGCTAAAAAGTAGGTGGTCCAAACTATTTTAACTTTTCTGACTTAAAGGTCTATAGATTAATGTCATTCTGCGATTTTTAATGGAACGGTTATATACACTGCTTAAATTAGCTTCTGGAAGAAACTCAGGAGATAAAGCTAATGAATGAACAAACAAATAACCAAACATATTCTGAAGTAAGAACTTTGAGCTCAGTTAGATTTACTCTGTTAACTTGGACAAGATTGTTGCCTACCTTATAAACTTCAAAGATTAATTAAAAGAAAGTTAAACCCAGGAGAGTGGGGGGGTAGGGGAACAAACCTATTGGCAAAACTTTCTCACTATTTATATTTAGCATCTTACAATTTTATGGAAGTCTACTTTCAAGGGAAACCAAATTATTACTGCAACAATACATTCTTTTGTTATATAGCCTAAACATATGTCAATTATGTACGTGTAATGAGGGTGTTGTGTCTATATCCTACATCTACAAGGACAACTTTGAAATGTAAATGTTTCACATCCTGATCAACAAACACAAATATAAGAGAGAAACATGAAAGATTTACTTTTTTTTCTAGGAAATTAGCTAAGCAGAAACTTAAGAACATTCCATACTTTTTAATAAAAAAAATCTTACATTAATAAAAAATCCCTTACGTTATATTTTGTTTTGAAAAATATAAGTCTAGAAGAAATACACTCAAGTATCAGGTATTAACTTGTTATATTATACTATTTAGCAAAGATCAACCTTTATTATAATATGACTAAGCATTTTAAGGTATGATGGCATGCAGATCATGCTAAGCAAAACAAGAGAACAAAATTCTGTTATTAGAGGCCGTGTTTGAGCAAGGAACAGAAGCATAACAGTTGATGCACTAAAAATATTTTGCTAAAGGATGATGTCTCATACTGATGCCCATTCCTACCAATAAAAAAACCCCTTGCCATTTGATTAGTAGGTATCTACAGGTAATCCTCAATTTATGACAACTGTTGAACCCATAATTCCGTTGCTAAGAATGGCAATTAAGTTAGTTTTGCAGCTTTTTGCAATCTTTCTTGCCACAGTGACTCACTCACTGCAGTTGTTAAGTTAGTAATACAGTTGTAAAGTGAATCTGGCTTGCCCATTGACTTTGCTTGTCGACTGGTTGCAAAAGGTGATCACACGATCCCAGGATTCCTGAACCACCATAAATCTGAACGAATTGCCAAGCATTCAGATTTTGAGCATATGGCCAAGTCTGAAAATTCACTTATGTCACTTTTTCTAGTGCCATCGGTCACTATGGTTGTAAGTCAAGGACTACCACTAAATGAATGGTTGCAAGATGAGAAAAGACATTATTCACTCATTATTTTATTATGCTCCAGCAATATACTCCCATGATGGGGAGTATATAGTGAAAAGAAAAGAAAATGGGGGCATTTTCTTTTCTTTTCACCCCCTATCCTTCACAAAAGGGCATTTGGTGAGTGAAGTCAAGATTGGTTACAAGTTTCTTCTACCTCTGCTATTTCTCCTTTTGAATTAGTTTAGATCAGGGGTCTCCCACCTTGGCAACTTTCGGACTTGTGGACTTCAACTCCCAGAATTCCTCAGCAAGCTTTGCTAATAAGTAATGAAATTATTCATTAATAATTAATAATAATAATAATGAATAATGAAACCTCAAGGAAGGAAATGAGGCTTCATTTTTTTTTTTAGTGACGACCCTTTTGGAGATAACGTCAGAAATACCTCTCACGTGAAGGACTACAGCAATAATATTCAACTATACCATATTGCTTTGTATATCAATAAAACCATCCATTCACATGTTAATTTTGACAAAGTATCGGATGTAAATATGTAAACCTTTTCATAGTTCAAAAAAGAAATGTCGCTGAAAGGACAATGACTGGAGAACATCCAAAGAAGAACAGCCAACTATAGTAAAGGAAGGCACTGGAATAAGAAAGGTATGAGAAACAGTTGCCTAACCGTTTAGGTTGGGAAAGAGAACACTGCAGGCAAACGTGAAACAGACTTCTTTAAGAGTTGCTGCAAAATATAGCTTAAAGAAACAATGGATTTAAACTATAAGGAAGACGATTTTGGGTTAATGTCAGGAAACATTTCACAACAATAAGAGCTTTTTAGTAATGGAACATATGGTGGCCACAAATAATATATGGCTATTAGTAATAGCTATATTAATAGTAGTAGTAGTTATAAGTAGTTATAAGTGTTAATAATAGTTCTCACAACTATTATAAAACCAAACATTTAATACCCGTGTTAGAAGAGCTCAAGAAACGTTGACTGACTGTACTTGGGTCTCCTAGATTTTGCACCCCGTAATATTAAAAAAAAGACAATGCAACTTTTTAATGTACTTTTTTCCTCTCCACTTTTATTTTGACCTCCCAGAGGCTGTGAGAAAATATCCCAGCAGGACGATCAGAAATAGAAACCAGCTAATAATAACTACGATAATTTGTGAAGTCGTGACGCTTAACCTCCCACGCCGTAAACAAAGGGAGAATAAACGCAGCACAGGGGTCTCCAACCTCGGCCACTTTGAAGACTTGTGGACTTCAACTC
>JANHFP010008639.1:0-10966 GCA_032468135.1 Calamaria suluensis | reverse complement strand
GCTATTATTTCCAAGACCTGCACCGCTCACCTCCCCCGGGAGTTCAATTCTGGGGGGTAAATCACCCCGGATCCGGTCGATTTTCTCCAACTAAAAGCATATTTAAAAACAAAATTAAGAACAAGGTTGAAATAGACAGGTTGAAAGTAAATAAATTAATAAAATAAATAAATAAACAAATGCATTAATTAAGATCATTCGATTTGTTTCTTTTGGAGATATTTACTCTTCAAGACCTCACTATTCTATTATCATCTAGCCTCCAAATGCGATTGTTGAACTAGAAGATATGAAACTATTCATATATAAACCTAGTTCTATAATCAATCATACTATCGTAGTAACACTAAAGAAGCAACCTTGAAATGGTTAGGCGGAGAAAGATTAAAAAAACAAACATGGTCTTGGTTTTTAATTGCGCTAATGGAATTTAATGGTATACGCTAACAGAATGCAGTCTAGGATATAATTAACAGCTTCCCCATTTGTGCTCAGAGGGAACTGTAGATTCCTCCCACAAGAGAAATGCTTCTCTATTAATTTCCAAAGAGATAAGTAGCATGAGCAGTCCCATAAATTATGGTTTACAAATAGGACAAAATCTGACATTGGACAGTCATTTGTAGAACAACAGAGTTGGAGATCTTCTTGTCCTGCTCAAGCAGGAACCCCTATATCAGTGATGGCTAATCTTTCTGCCGTTGCGTGCCAAAAGTGGGGGGAGCACAGGGGGGTTGCACATGTGTGTGCCCGTACCCATAATTCAATGCATCTGTTCCCCTGTGCACTCCCCACTTTTGGCACGCAATGGCATGGTGGGCCCGGAAGGCTCATTTTTCACCTTTCCCAGGCTCCAGAGGCTTTCTAGGAGCCTGGGGAGGGTGAAAACGGCCTTCTCTACCCACTGGAGACCCTCCAGAGGCCAGAAACTACCAATTTTCCAACTCCCAGATGGCCCAGAAGTCCCGAAAACCAGCTGGCCAGCACACATATGCACACTGGAGCTGAGCTAGGACAATGCTCGTGTGCCCACAGATATCACTCCACATGCTACCTGTGGCACCCGTGCCATAGGTTCACCATCATGGCCCTATATCATTTCAGACAAATGATTGTTATCTTCTTATTTGACCAGAATGATATAAGATTTCCTGCTTGAGCAGGGGTTGGACCCCAAGGTCCCTTCCAACTCTGTTATTCTGTATTCTATTCTGCCCAGCACATTAGACTTAGTCTCCAGGCTGTTTATAGGTATATGACAAGAATATACAAGAGATGGCTAGGGGGGCAGGTATCATTTGACAAAAGCAATGCTGACCCATTTTATTTATTTCCTGCCTTTATTATTTCAAACAATAATTCTAGGTGAACCCACATAATGCTCCTTTCCCCTATTTTCTCCACAACAACCTTGTATGGTAGGTTGAGCTGAGAGACAGACAAACTAGTCCAAGATCACCCAACCAGTTTTCGGGTCTGAGGCGGGATTAGATGTCATGCCTCTGCCAGCGTCCAACTTGGAGGATGAGGTGGAACAACTGGCAGAGAGCGGCACAGAGCAATTAGGCTGTGAGGAGGAGCAGGCTCCGACAGTCTGGGAAGCTGGGGGTGGAGGCTGAGAGAAGCAGGGACAAGAGGGCTCAGGAAAGGAAGGGTTACTCGGGATTAAGAAGGGGATCCTTTAAAAGCTAGCCGATGCAGATTACCCTTGCTGGCGTCAAAACCATGAACATCGGCTTGTGTGTCTCTCCAGAACTCTGTATAGTCGGTAAGACTCTTCAGGACTTCTTTTGGCTTTGCTTATCTTCCTAATGAACCCTGGACTGTGGCCAATGTGCATCTTGGCAGTCATCCTAGTTTTGTGTTAACAGTTAACCCATTTTCAACCAAGAAGAAGAGATTTGAGTTTTGAATATTAAAGACTGTTTGCTCTTTCTGTTCCTGGTTGTTTGTCACGTAATTACTTTGAGTGGGGTCATCATACTAGAACTCATAGAATCCTGGTTTCTAGCCTACTGCTTTATCCACTAGGCTAGACCAAACTGGCTCTCCCACTTTGTAATTTCCCATTTAGTTTCATTCCTTTTCTATAAACATTGTGACACTGTGTGCACAAAAGAAATTGCATTGTCACAGTGTATGTTGTGTTGCTGACTTTTTGACAAAAACCTTTGATCCTGCATTAGTTTGAATTTGGATCTCTATATAGTCCTATTCTGCCCATCTTTTCACCCACTACCCAGGAACACAACAACTTTCCCAACTGATAGAACAATAAGAAATTATTTATTAATCCACTTTATATGACCACTAGATATACAGTATACCTTTTATCTTTAAACCTGATTGTGATTCCTTATTGAAAGATGAAAACTGCTCTCGAAGAGGTGGGTACACACTGCAAGAGAATGCAAAATAAACTTTCAAAGCAAAGCAATACTGGAGTATGATTCACATCTTAATACAGAAGATTCTCAAAGTGTATATAAAGATAAAAACAGAAGCTTTTCTTTTGGATTATAATGGATAAAGATTGGGGGGGGGGGGACTGGAATTTTGTTGTAGACAGCAGCAAGATTACTGTATGCACAAAAATGGAAGGACGCTTTAATCCCCACAATGAATGAATGCTTACAAAAGCTGACAGCAGAGATGGCCATATTGACTGCTTTGATTAAAGAAAGGTTTAGTTTCTACCTGGAAACAGCTTCTGAACTTTGTGCTTGAGGTGGGGGAAAAATGAAACTTTGATTTTGGGTTTTACTGATTACATAGGTTTGTTGTTATAGAAATGGCTGGTTTATATTACTATGTAAATGTAAAAAGTTGAGGTTTGATGATATTAACTTATTCTACTGCACCAAAGGGAGTCAGAAGTCAATGCCTTTTCTTTCTTTTTTCCTGTTGCCCTGCACTTTTCCTTTCCCTTCTCTTTCTCTTATTTTCCCACTATTTTGTTTTGTGTTTTATATTATAAACTAATGAAAAACAAAAAGAGCCTTGTCATAATATTGTAAATACTTCGCACCTTTTCATAAATGCAAATAATTGAAATTATTCAGAGATAAAAAAGGTGAAAGGGTAAAATAATATATCTGCCTTTCCAAAGAGCAATACCAAACCATTTAGACATCTATTTTTGAATAGTGATGTTTATTTCTTATAATGATTTCAAAACAAGTTATTGTAAAATCTAGTCCTATCCATGAATTTTCAATCTAGCAAGTGGGAAAACCCTTAGCGTAGAATGAAGAGAGCAATCACAGGAAGTAACCATGATTGTGAGATTGGACAGAACAAAGGGACACATACCATTACTCTTGTTATAAACATACCTAAAATCGAAACTCCAAATATTCATTTTTTAAAATTTGACATTCTGACAGTACTGTTAGAACCATATCAGGGAACAAGGCTCCAATTGTAATACCCATTACCTGACACAAATCCATTCCAGTATGTCCAAGCGATGGGATGAAGGGCTGAATAGCAATTTTTGTATGTCTTCAACATCTGACAGGTATACACCCTCTAATGCAGGGCAACCCAGTTCCTGAGGATTATGGAAAATAAAATCAGGAATATTTCCTTTCATTCTAGGCATCCCTCTGTACTTGAATTCTCCTAGGATCTCCAACCACCAAAAATACTTAGTTTTCTCACCCTCCTTTCCCACAGACTGATCTTAAGAAAGGAAATTCTTTGCATTTTCTACTGTGTAAAAATATGCAGAATCACAAATGTTGAATGCTTACGTAAATAGTAAGCTTCCAAATCTGCATTCACTGGCTGTTTGCTATGTCTCAGCTTCAATTAAGATTCAAGATTCAAGCTGAGGCATGACTATTAATCATGTCAGCAGGGCCGTCCTTCCCAAATCCCTCTTTTTCCTAGACAATTTTTGAAAGTGAGAACAAAAATTGGGAACAGAGTCTGAGAAGTTTGGGATGAGACTGTGGTCTCATCCCAAACCCCCCAAAACTTTAACCTAAGACTGTCTACTGTTGACCTCACCCCATTCCTAAGAGGTCTGTAAGGGGTGTGCATAAGAGCACCAGCGTGCATACCTACCGTTCCTGTCCTAATGTTTTTCTTTGTGTTTGATTTTATATCCAATTTATACTTATATATATTACCTAATATGTAATTGACAAAATAAAACAAAAATTAAAAAAATAAATAAAAAGAGAGACAGAGCTCCTCACCAGTCTCAGAATTACCTGACTGGAACATTCAGGGATCTGCAGGGGAAGTTCAGGAAAAACTGAGAGGCAAATCTGTTTGTCCATGTTTTTTATTGTTTTAAACTTTTTATTTGCTTCCCAAAGCCATATGTTGAATGTACACACATAAAATGAATATTGTTAATACTGTAGGCAAAAATGTTTAGTTGGAAAGATTGTAAAGGATTTATTTTTATTTTGGCTTACATTCTTACTCTTTCTATTTAATATTTGTAACTATGTGCTTCAACAAGCCAAGAACATTAGCGAGCATTTTGAAAGCTGGTCTAGTCCTCCTCCTCGTTTGAATTTGAAATCTAAACATGAAAACAGCAACTTTCCTGCTAAACCGTCTAAACCAGAGGTTCCCAAGCTTGTCAGCTTTAAGTCTTAAGACTGACAAGTTTAGGAACCTCTGGAACGATCGGTATTCAAAAGAACACTGTCGCTGCACATCACGATAAAGAACCACCAATGCACAGGCAAGTCCTAGATACATTTATTGCATTTGTACCATTTTGCTTTTTCCCTGCAACTCGACCCAATCAGAATTTTTACGCGCTGCACAGATGGCCACTCCTCCCCGGTACTCATCTCCCCAAAGCAGGCAGCCTTACCCCACACCGAGACGGCACGGAGCAATAGTCCTTCCCGCCCCACTCCCTCCCCCCATTCCTTGTACGTGAAGAATTAGCTCTCGCCGACCCTCTCCGCCCTCCGAAAAACAAACCACCTTCAGCCGCCCATAGATCGCAATAACGCCGCCGACCGCCATCTTCCCGCGCGGGGAGTAGACCCCGCCCACACCCAGCTCTTATTGGTTGGTCGACTCGGCAGCCTCGAACCTGATAGGAAGGAACGAATGCAGACTATTCGCCTCTATTGCAAAAGAACACATTGATCTCTCCCGCCGGTGAAGTGGAGGCGGGTGGGAATTCAATAGGCCCGGAGTTCTGCTCCTTTTGTTGAGAGACTCTTGTTCGGAATATGGAATGTTAGGTTATGGGGAAGAGTAAGGAGCTCTTAGGGATAGCAAAAGAGCGGGATAACAGAGTTAGGTAGGAGGCGAGGCCGAATCCTTCGTGACTGCGGGCTAATTTTCTCCAGTCTGGTTTCTGTTAGAATGCATTCAGACCTGCAAGAAAAAAACAGTTCCCTGGATGCGCCCAGAAAATGGGACACATAGCAGTGAACAATTGGCTCACTTATATTCGGTGCTGATCTTGATAACAGAAGTAAAACATACTACAACCCCTACCCATTACAGGTACTCCTCAATTTACGACCACAACTGAGCCCACAATTGAGTTATGTTGCTCAGTGAGACATTTTTTTAAGTGAGGTGCGTCCTATTCCACATTTAAGTGAATCACTGCAGTTGTTAGTGTAAGTTACTAACACGTTTGTTAAGTGAACCTGGTTTCCTCATTGACTTTGCTTGTCAGAAGGTTGCAAAACATGATCATGTGATCCTGGGATGATGCAACCCTAACCATAAATATGAACCAGTTGCCAAACATCTGAATCTGGTGAAATCCAATTTTTTTTACTACCTGTTCTATGGGTGTGGCTTGATGGGTGGTGTGGTTTGATGGGTGTGGCAGGTGAAGGATACTGCAAAATCTCCATTCCCACCCCACTCCAGGGGAAGGATACTGCAAAATCTCCATTCCCACCCTATTCCAGGGGGAGGATATTGAAAAATCCCCATTCCCACCCCACTCTGGGGCCAGCCAGAGGTGGTATTTGCCAGTTCTCCTGTAGGAAGTTAGCACTGACCTCCTCTCCTAGAAGAATGAAGTATTTTGGGAAATATTGAAAAGACAGAATATTACATTTCCCTGGATAGAAAAACATATTTTAGGCAGGAAACTGACTTTTAATAGCCCCTAGCAGATGCCTGCACTTAAAGAGGTAGCAAAAGCCCTCACCCAGGATCCCAGGAAGATAGGATTAGATCTCTACCCATTTGCAAAATAATAGGACCACATGGCACAGAAACTCATGACACAGCTCAATCAAGCTTGAGACAGCCGAAGTTACTTCCGGTCTGGGAGGTGAGCAGAGGCACTTGGGGTAGCTCCTACCCCCGCGTCCGTATCTTCGCCCCGGTGGGCCCTTTCAGGGGCACAGGCGATCCTGGCAAAGGACTGCCTGCCATAGGGGTGGCTTTCTGGGCGCCCCCGAAGCTACGGCGGTCGCGGGTGTGTGTGACCCAGCTTCGCCCTAGGAGCCGGTGGAAGAGCACGTCTGGCTGCCATGGTGATATCAGGCGATTCTTGCTGAGTGGAACAGAAGGAAGAGTAGCGGCAAGAATGAGGCGGTGCGATTTGAGAGGTGAGGAGATGGGCAAAGGACTTAAAAGGGAAATTTGACTGGTTCGGTGAAAAGAAGAGGAGATTAGGCAGGGGAGGTGGGCTTGTTTCCCCCCTCCCCTGCTGGATTTCAGCAGCGGTATCAGCGACCCTCCCCCAGAATGGAGGGGGGAGGATTATCAAAAAGAACTTCCCTGATGGACCAATCTGGTGGACTGATGCAGATTAAGGAGCTGGGGATTTTGAGAAACAAGAACTTGGTGCTTGGGCTGTCTGCCCCCGCCCCCACCTTGGATGCAGGCATGATGGTGGATTCTCTACTTCCTGCTGTGGCTTCCTGAGAATAGAGACTACGGCACCACTCTACAAATAGGTCTGCCTCTGTGTGAGACGCCCTCCTGTGAACTGCTCGAGAACTTCATCTAAAGGAACAATTTTAAGGAGAAAGTAACATTCAATTTCTGTAGAATTGGAGGTTGATATTTTTGGGGCCCTAAGACTTCCTTGGGGCTGCTCTGGCTCTTGAACCATACCACAACAATTGAAATGAGGATTTTTTTTTCTCCTCTGTTGGATTACAATATAAAATCAGAATGTCACGAGGTCAAAGACAAGAAGCTGGTAAGACAACATCAGCAGCAGTGGGTCCCAGCACAGCATCACCTAGTCCTAGCACGCAATCAAAACTATCTACTATTTTGCAACAGGAGAAAGCTGGGACAGGAGTGATGGACATGCAGAAAATTGCAGAGATGTTTGAAAAATTACAGATGGGACAAAATGATATAAAGCAAGGACAGTTGGATATACAACAGACCATGAGACAAGAAATGGCAGACATGAAGGAAGAATTAAAGAAAGACTTGGGGGTTTTATAAATTGATCTTAAAAATGTAGAAACACTTGCGGAGGAGAATAAACAAAAAGTTGTGGGTGTGGAGGGAAGGGCGGAGGGGCTGGAGAGGGAAATGAGGGGTATCCAGAAGGATAAACAAGATTTGGAAAACACTATTTGGAACATGGAGCTTGAGAAAACTTCTTTCTTCCTCAGATTTCAAAATATTGAAGAGGAATTAGGGGAGGATTTAAAAAACACAATGAGTACAATGTTAACTGAATATACAGGGAAGGAGAAAGACCATATAGCTTGGGACATTGATCAGGTTTATAGAGTTAAGTCTAATTATGCTAAAACACATAATGTCCCAAGAGAAATTCATGTTAAATTTTTGAGGAGAGAAACTAGGGATGAGGTTCTAAGGGCACAAAGGGAGGAGGTGCTGAAATACAGAGACAAAGAAATAAATATTCTTAAACAGATCCTGAAAAAGATACACGGCAGAAGATGAAAATATTTTTCTTTATCAAATAAATTGTATCTTAAAGGGATTAGATGTTTAGATGGTTAATGCCAGAAGGATTAATGGTCTTCTGGGGAGGGAATAAAATAAGGATTAATACAACTGGGGCAGCAGAAGCTTTCCTGAAGGATCACAAAACCCTTCTGGAAGAAGAGATGGCAGGAGCTGTAGGAGGAATGGATGTAGACATGGGAGGTGGAGGAGAAACCGGGCCTGCGCTGAGGGGGGGGGATAGGGCATCACCCAAGATGCTAAGATCTAAGGCTAAAAGATAATACTGAAATGGCCCATACTGGGAAAAATGAAAAAGAGCCGGAATTGTTAAGAATGAATATCATATATATGTTTATGACTATGTAAATGAAAAATTTTGCCTATAAGCAAAGATAATTTTTTTAATGAAAA
Source organism: Calamaria suluensis (assembly GCA_032468135.1). Classification (NCBI taxonomy): domain Eukaryota; kingdom Metazoa; phylum Chordata; class Lepidosauria; order Squamata; family Calamariidae; genus Calamaria; species Calamaria suluensis. The sequence goes on along the minus strand of JANHFP010008639.1, from coordinate 2,662 downwards.
GATATAATTCTAATTTTGTATTTTGGAAAAGGAAAAATGAATACCTTGACATCGCACTGCTGTATAAAGATTTACTATCCCACCATACCAAAAAATAATTTTTCTTTTGGAAAATATGTAAAATTTATCTAAAATGTTATTGTTTCTTTGTAAGATTGTAACCAATAAAACTCTTTTAATAAAAAAAGCTTGATAGACAGCCTACAAAGCTAGGGAAGACCGCCACCCCCTTGGAGTCTCACAACCAATCAGGATACACTTCCTGTATCACAGGAAGTTCAAACCTCAGAGAAATCATTAAATCCAAGGCACACACAGCAGATCAGCCCTTTTTCTGCTCAGGAACTCAAGCTATGTGAACCTGACCACCAATAAACTTACTTTCCAAACAGTCTCCATGTTTCCAGTGTCTGTTTCCCCACTTGGAGCAGAATTCAGATGGAGATAATTTCTTCTAACAATTGGCGACCAAGATGCATGGACTCCATGCTAACCTAACCAATGGACCTGGCCCAAGTAAGCTTCCCTTCTTAGCAACAGACCCATTGAGTCTGTGAGTAAGTTTTTCTTGGTCCTTGGCCATGTGGAAGGATATTTTCAAGGGGTTTTGAGCTCAAAGGCTGCTTGGAAAGCAGGTGAGTACCTCTAAATTTTAATTTTAAAGCATGGAAAAGCATGGGAATTAAATTGTCATATATGGTCATAAATGTGAAAAATGGTAAAAAAATTCAGTGCCATTGTAACTTTGAACAGTCACTAAGTGAACTGTTGTAAATCAAGGACTAGCTGTTCTGAATTACAATTCCTCAACATTCCTTACTAGGACCATGCTGGCTAATGTTGCTTGAATTATAAAATTTGCCTTTCTAAGGTCTAGCGTTGCTGACTTGAAATGGGATTCATTAATGGCCAGCAGAGGGTGCATCAAGCACACTGGTGCAGCATTATATCCAAATTCCACATCTTTCCTAAATGGCGGATTTAATGCAGTACTGTCTGCAAAGCCTAAACAGGTTGGCATTTATTCAGCAACAACTAAGTCTATCAGGAAGTTTCTGTAGGAATTTCTCCTGAAAAATGAAAAGTAGCACTTAGAAGTCAGATCAGTTATAAGGATGGTACTAGTCCCTTCTAAATATGGCCATCTACCCTATGTTAAGTAAATAAATTGCCATCTGATGGATTCTAGGAAGCGAGTCTTTCTGTGGCAGCCCTGCCCCATGGAACACTTTTGAAGTTTGGCAGGCCTTTATCTTCCCAGTCTTGCAAAAAGCTTTGAATAAATGCCCCCCCCCCCAGTGCTAGGATAAGAGATTATATGACCTGACATCAAGTTTTTGTTTTTAATGTGCTCAATTCTGTGGTTTCCTATAGTTTTTATGTTTTGTTTTTTACTTTTGGTTGTGATTTGCCAAGAGTTGGTTACAAGGGGGCTGCTGTATAAATATTTTAAATAAATAAATAGCCGACAAAGACAGGTGTTATCAGATGATGAGAACTATGTTTATACAGCTGAACCATGTCTTGTTGAAGTCACCTGAACCACAAACTAGAAAATAGCAGTTTAATTTAGTAAGCTGTTTAACCCAGCCAAAATATTGCTTATCTGTCTAAATGGAGAGAACAATTCTGTTCTTTCAGCTACTCCTCTCCTAACAAATGTCTGGTGTTGTCATCCATGCTTGAAAATTTCTGTGAAGGATATAGGGAAATTTATTTAATATGATTGTTTATACAGGTGAAACTCGAAAAATTAGAATATCGTGCAAAAGTTCATTTATTTCAGTAATACAACTTAAAAGGTGAAACTAATATATGAGATAGACTCATTACATGCAAAGCAAGTTAGTTCAAGCTTTGATTTGTCATAATTTTGATTATTATGACTTACAGCTCATGAAAACCCCAAATTCACAATCTCAGAAAATTAAAATATTGTAAAAAGGTTCAATATTCCAGGCTCAAAGTGTCTCACTCTAATCAGCTAATTAAGCCATAATGCCTGCAAAGGGTTCCTGAGCCTTTAAATGGTGTCTCAGTCTGTTTCACTAGGAGTCACAATCATGGGAAAGATGCTGACCTGACAGTTGTGCAGAAAACCATCATTGACACCCTCCATATAAGGAGGGAAAGCCTCAAAAGGTAATTTCGAAAGAAGTTGGATGTTCCCACAGTGCTGCATCAAAGCACATTAATAGAAAGTTATGTGGAAGGGAAAAGTGTGGAAGAAAAAGGTGCAGAAGCATCAGGGATGACCGCAGCCTGGAGAGGATTGTCAGGAAAAGGTCGTTCAAAAGTGTTGGGGACTTTCACAAGGAGTGGACTAAGGCTGGAGTTAGTGCATCAAGAGCTACCACACACAGACGGATCCTGGACATGGGCTTCAAATGTTATATTCCTCTTTTCAAGCCGCTGCTGAACAACAAACAATGTCAGAAGCGTCTTACCTGGGCTAAAGAAAAAAAAGAACCATGCGGCGGCTGGAGGGGTTGGGGATGGGGGGCACCGTTCTGCGGTGGTTCTCGTCCTTTCTCTCTGGTCGCTCGCAGATTGTGTTGACAGAGGGCAGAGCTCGGCCCCTAGACCCCTAACTTGTGGGGTTCCTCAGGGGTCGGTGCTCTCGCCTCTCCTGTTCAACATTTATGTGAAGTCGCTGGGTGAG
>JANHFP010008633.1:0-17114 GCA_032468135.1 Calamaria suluensis | reverse complement strand
TTTAGTCTCCTCTTCTCTCTGGGCTCCATGGGGATCCTCCCGATAATCCCAGGTTCTTTCGCCACAAGAACGACTGGGTGATGGTCAATAACGGGCAATGGTAGGCACACGAAAAACGGCAAGATAGTCAGGCAGCGACGGAGACAATTTCGGTGCTCAATGGCTAGTAGGAGGGCGGTGACAGCGGCGATGGCAGGCCTCCCTAGCAGCAGCGCTCCATGACGCTCGGCATCTGAGTGGTGGCTGGGAAGAGGGTGATGGCAGGCCCCTAACAACAGCCCTCTACAGCGTCTCAGCAGTGGCTGGGAGGAGGGTGGTGGCAAGCCCCCCAAAGTAGGCAATGGCAGGCCCCCCCAGGCCTAATGCTCCGCAACGTCCGGCATCTGGGTGGTGGCTGGAAAGGGGGCGATGGAAGGCCCCCCAACAGCAGCGCTCCATGTCGCTCAGCGCTTGGGCGGCAGCTGGGATAATGGCAATGGTAGCCCCCCCCAGGAGCAACGCTCTACAGCGCTCAGCGTCTGGGCGGTGGCTGGGATGAGGGCGATGTAAGGCCCTCCCAGCCACAGCGCTCCACGGCGCTCGGCGTGCAGGCAACAGTTGAGATGAGGGCAACGGCAGACCCCCCAGCAGCAGTGCTCCATGGGCTCAATGTCCGTGCGGTGGCTGGAGAAGGGCGATGGCAGGCCCCTCCAAGGAGCAGCGCTCTAAGGCACTCAGCGTTCGGACGATGGCTGGAATGAGGGCAGAAGCAAGCCCCCCCCCAGCAGCAACGCTCCATGGCATTCCATGAAGCTTGGTGTCCAGGCGGCAGCTGGAACGGGGCGATGGCAGCCCCCCCAGCAATGATGGAAGCCCCCTCAGCAACAGCAGCAGCACTCAATGAGCTCCATGAACTCGGCGTCTGGACGGCAGCCGGAAAGAGGGCAGTGGCAGGCCCTCCCATCAACAGCGCTCAGCGTCGGGCGGCAGCTGGGACAAGGGCGATGGCAAGCCCTCTCGATAGCAGCGCTCCGTAGCGCTCCATAGCATTCCGAGACGCTCCGTGGTATTTGGCGCTCGGGTGGTGGCTAGGACGAGGGCGATGGCAAGCCCTCCCGATAGCAGCGCTCCGTAGCGCTTCATAGCGCCTCATAGCGCTCTGTAATATTCGGCGTCTGGGTGATGACTGAGACCCAGACCCAGACCCGAACCCAAGTCGTCCGAAGCCCAAGCCGTCCAAAATGGGCAAGACCCCCCCAGTCTCCTCTCACCTCAGAAGGATTCCTTGCCTGGGCCCAGAAAGAAGGGAAGCGGAGGAAAAGCCATTCCTCCCTCCTCAAACCGGAACTGCTTACAGTATCTTCTAGCTTGTTATCATCAGCTTGTGTCCTTAGTCTTTTGCTCGTTCTCATGTCTAAATGCATCTGTCAGTTTATCTGACTCTCCCTAAGAAAGCATGAATTACATGAAAGGTTGTTTACAACAGTTAACAGAAAAGAAGTTTCAATTTACTGAAACGCAAAAGGCTTTCATCATACTGTCTTCTCTAACAGAGGAATTTGATAACCTTATTTGCAATTTGGACGTTTTTATCCTGAAACACTAACTTGTTAATGATGTAATTAGTAGGCTTCTGGACTTTTGCCAAAGAAAGCAAGACAATGAACTGCTTCAGACTGGAAAAGGGAGTGCTACTTCTCTTCCTGATAAGCCACAAGGTCCTCATATGAACTGCCTCAGATGTGGGAGTGCCAGCCACCTGGCTAGGAACTGCAGGAAGAACCAGCGGCTGAGTAATCTCAAAAACGACGCGTACTTGTCATCAGGACTAAGTCATCAAAAGTTGAAGTCCCGCCCCTTGTCGCTGTGACTACCAGTTTTTGTCTCAGTCCGTCAGATAGGACAGATTGTCGGAGCGTTCCTCTTCAATTTCTCATTTACTATTACTAACTGCAAGTATTTGTGAATTTCAATCAAATTTATTCAATTGTTGGCTGCCCTGTTCCTCACTGCTGAAAGCAAGCGAATTGCTGCTTCTTTCAGCGGCGGCATGGCTGTGCCGCCCACCCGCCCGCTCTACAGCTGATTGTCAAAGTTCAATTTGCCGCTTTTGCTGATGCCGGAGCTCTGCGAAGGCAGGCTATCCAGAGCAATTTAGATTTCATTTGCCGGCTCTCCCTCAGCTGTCAGAGTTTTTTGGGGATAGTGCAACCAAGCTCCGTGCTCTGGTTGAGGGCTAAGGGGACCTTTGGCTTAACCACCTTTCTAGTTTACCGCTGGAAGTGCCTCCTGTCTTTTGGCACAGCCCTTGTCACTTATCCCGAACGGACAAGCAATAAAGTTTAAATTTGCTTTTTCCATTGAGTTTACTCTGGGTCCGTTCCCCTTGCTGCCAACAGGTCTCCTATTCAGAGAAGAAAAATTCTTTGCAGCCACCATTTTTTTGGTAACGGTTTTTGGCACCCAAAATATATACATAGTTTCTGAGCAAATTTAGTTGCTGGGCAGATTGCTAGTTGCTGGGCAGAATTCAATATCTGGGCTCTTTGCCAACTGTCTGATACTTTGTCTCACGTTTACATGAATTGAGCAAGTTCTAGTTGGCAGCACAGGGTATTACATACAAACTTGCTTAGAGTTAGCTTGCTGTGAAGTTCAAGAATACATTTTAATTATGCCAAAGGCTCTAAAAAAATCCAAACACCTCTCTCCTGACAATGATCCTGGGGGATCTAAGAGTCACCTCAAGCATAAGTCTTCCTCAAGGGGATGCGATGTTACTCCAAGGTCCGCTGGTCGATCCGGATCCTTAGTGGCTCCAGCTGACTACTTGGCAATTGAGCGGAGCGCCTTAGCTGAAGATAACATCTCACCTCACACTACTGACATTATGCAGGCTTCCCATTGTCCTTCCACTTCTCGCATTTATTCGGTCACCTGGCAGATTTTCTGTGACTGGTGTTCTTCTTCCTCCATCTCTCCGCTCGATGACTCCATTTCTCAAATTTTGGATTTTCTAACTGCTGGTTTTCAAAAAGGCTTGATGCCTAACACGTTGCGTCGCCAAGTGGCAGCCTTAACTTTCGTTCTGGTGACCAGTTCTTCTCCCTCGCTTTCTCGTCATCCCTACATCCGTCGATTCCTACATGGAGCATCTAACAAGGCTCCACCTGTTGTTCATCGATATCCAACTTGGGATCTGCCATTGGTCTTGCACTCCCTTACTAAGTCTCCATACGAACCTCTGGGAACAGCTAGCCTTCGCCTGCTCTCTTATAAAGTGGCCTTTCTCGTCGCCATCACGTCTTCTCGTCGGATCTATGAACTGCCTGCCCTTTCTGTACGAGAGGATCTCTGCATCTTTCATCCCAGTACCATTGTACTCAGACTTGATCTGGTTTTCATTCCTAAAATCAATACATCTTACCACAGGTCTCAAGAACTAATCTTACCTGATTTCTGCTCTAATCCTGTTCATGCTTGAGAACATCAGTGGCACAAGCTGGATGTACATAGGGCTCTCCGGATATATGTTCAACGTACCAAACACCTGCATCACACGGAATACCTCTTTGTGTCTTTTCTACCCCATTCTTTGGGTGCAAAAGTTTCATCCTTTACAATAGGCTGGTGGCTCAGGCACACAATTTCCAATGCATATGAGTTTCGTTCCTTGACTCCTCCAGCCCATATCACGGCCCATTCTACATGCAGTGCCTCAAATACGGCTGCTTGGTCAGCTCAAGCCTCGCTTTCAGAGATTTGCAAAGCAGCCACCTGGACTTCTCCATCTCCATTTATCCGGCATTACCGTTTAGACAAATTTGCTTCGGCGGATGCTGCCTTTGGCCGCCGAGTTCTGCAGGGGATGCATCTAGTTGACGGTCCTTAAGACCAGACTTTACCCTCCCATGGGGGGACACGGCTTTGGTATGTCCCAGCCTAGCTGATGTCTCAGGGGAGAAGGAGAAGGAACGTTGGTTCTTACCTGATACGTCTCTTCTCTTCTCCTGAGACATCAGCTAGTCCCACCCGGTATTTATATGTATGTACTTCTTTCTTGTCTGGTCTTCTAACCTTCACTTGTTTTCTTGGATGCTCCGTACACATTGAGTCATTTCTTAGGTCTTCGCCAAAAGCTGGTAGCCACATCAACAAGGGGTGGGACTTCAACTTTTGATGACTCAGTCCATTTTTCAAGTGCTGACTGAACAACCCAGCTTAGCTGATGTCTCAGGAGAAGAGAAGAGACGTATCAGGTAAGAACCAACGTTCCTTCTAGCTGTGGGAAAATGGAAGGGGGGTGTAATAGTTTGTTGGATAGACATAACATACACTTGGCATCAGTCAAGGCAAGATATTAGAGTATCTGGTGTAGGTATGGTTTAAGGCGTTTCTCTCAAGCACATTAGAGCATGTGATTTGACTGGTGGGTGGGTTTGGAATTTTGGTGAATTGACTACTCAATGAGAAAGCGGGAAAGGCAGTTTTGATTTCTCATTTGCTGTGCCAATATATCCTATTTAATAAAATGATGCTTTGAGAAATGGCAGCCTCAGAGTTTTTGATTAGGGAAGTGGATTTTCTGGAATGCTGACAATTGGTTGATTCTGATTGCAAACAATAGCAACAGAAAATACATTTTTCATAAATTTTGTTCCACTAATCCCATTGCCATCTAGATTGTGTCTTTCAAGTCATTGTATAATCTTTCATATAAGATTGTATAATCTTGACAAGATTACTTGTGTTACGTGTTACTTGGAGATGATTCTGTTTGATGAATATCATAATTCAAAATAAAGTGCGCTTGTAAAATCTGATATCTGTTGTTCATTTTATGCAACATCTACCATCAAAAGTGCCTCATGGAATCTTTTTTTAATCATCATCTTCATGATGATTTTTTAATCATCAGTTTATAGCTTATTGATCCTAACTCAAGCAAGCAGCAGTACACTTAAACTTAGTGAGGCACAAATTGTAGTCATTAACCCCTGGTTAATTCAGTTCTATCTATTTAGGTTTAGATGTAAACTTCACTTCAGAAGTAAGTTTCTGGAGATTATACTGGGGCAATAATTATAATCAAAAGTAAGTATTGGGATTGAAAATGAATGAATCAAATATCAAAATTGTCCCTACTCAGGTGAATTGTCTTCTGTTATTGTTTTGCTAGCTTTGCTGTTGTCAAGTAAAAAAACACAGATATATATAGATGTATTTCCATTTTTTTCTGTATTTAGATGCAATTACAATGAATGAATGTTTGGCGGAGGTATGTAATATGTTGTGTTGTTTTTTTTCTTTAGATTTTCTGTCCTGCATTAAGGAATTTATTTATCCCTGTGTTTTTAAATTGTTGGCTTGCTAAACATGCTTTGGAGAATATGATTGTAAGTATGACAAAGTAGATAACATTTGTTTAAAGGGGAAAATTCATATTTTATATTTATTCGTCAATGCAAAAAATGTCTGTTCTATAGTCCATGTAAACCATGGTCTTTAGATTCAATTAATGGAAATAAATTGGTTTAACTTCAGTTATTTTTAGCTTACTTGCTTTTTGAACATTGATGTATTGCTGGCATTTTCCATCACCTGTTTTATCTTCCTGTGATATATCTAGTGTAGGAATTCAAATGCGTTTTCTATTTTCATAATACAACTGTTGGTTCAGCATTAATTCTTTTGGTTCCTTTTTGCGGTTGTTATTTTTTGTAGCGCCACCTGAGTATCTTTTCATGCCCCAACTTAATAAATACTAAAAATACTTGGCTATTATACTATGCTGTTAGGCAGAATGGGGTAGTAGAGAAATAAATATAGGGAAATGGCCAAAGAACTATATTTATTTATGCTTGGTATGCTTGGTATAATGCTGCTTCATTTTTTATATGATTCAAAATTCAGTACTGTTGGAATCTAGGCAAGTGTGATTATAAACATTAGCTTCCGTTCAAAATTTTTCATTTAAATTCAGATTTTATTGAACAGTCCCATTATTTTTTTAACTTTGATTTCCATCTGCTAAATTTAAAGAAATAACAGTAATTATTATGTGCTTGGCAGATTTTTGGCAATCTGGTCACAGATAAAACTATTGTTAGCCACACAGTGATTATATATTACAGGTAGTTCTTGACTTATGACCGCAGTTAGAACTGCGGTCTATCCATTGCTGAGCAAGGGGGTTGGTAAGCGAATCACAGCTTTTTTGTCACAGTTGTTAAACAAATTACTATACTTGTTAAATGAATTGTGTGGTCATTAAGTGAATCAAGCTTCCCGTTGAGTTTTCTTGTCAGAAACCATCTTGGAAGGTCATAAATGGTGTTAACTTGACCCTGGAATCTTTAACTGTCATTAAAAACATGCCAGTTGCAAGGCACAAATTTTGATCACAGCAATCCTGGAGACGCTGCAATAGTCGTAAATGTGAGGACTGGTTGTAAGTAACTTTTCAGTGTCATTGAAGCTTTGAATGTTTGCAAAAAAAATGGTTGTAAGTCAAGGACTACCTGTAGTTGGCTTATTGTAATTCATTTTATAAATTTTGCTCTCAGCCCCAGATGATACAAAATATGCAGAATTGTGTGTTATTTCTCCTGTCGTGAAAATATTGTAAAATTGAAGCGAAATTACCCACTGTTTTTCATTCTGAATCTAAAGTAAATCTTATTTACTTCTTAAGCCATAAGTGGCTCAAATTACAGTGTAATTTTAAGGAATTATGGTGTCCTATATGGGTAGTTGATGTTTATTGACCTGTTTTCTGATATTCTGTATGAAAGGACACCCCGTGATTTAGTGGTAATGTTAGCTTTGATGGTACCATATTTCGGAAAGCCAAACTTACTGTTTCATTATTTAGCTGCACTGTCTTTTCATTTTCAAAAATTGCATATTTCTTGACTGCTGCCTCATATTTTATTTAATGAGCTGGTTCCATAATGTTGTTGTTGGTTGGACTTTTCAAATAGAATGATCTTCATAGAGCCATCCAGCGCACACAGTCTGCAATGTTTAATCAAGTTCTGATTTTAATATCTACATTGCTGTGTCTTATCTTTACATGGTAAGTTCCATGTTGTTTATTATTACTGTTTTATTTCAAGCCAAAGTTCTAAACTTGTCTTGTTTAGGAAAATAAATAACGGCAGAGGAATGAATACTAAAAAAATATGTGTAAATAATCTCAATTGTATGAAAATATTACAATTCAGGTACATATACCTTTAATTAAGTGGAAGATAAAACCTCTGTCCTTTTTGTTTATATTGCTGTTATATTGCTGTATGTCTTCCCAAGGAATTGGTCCAGAGGGGGAAACTATTCCTGGGGAAAGCTTTTCTTTATACAACACTAACATTTGGATGCAGGTAAATATTACAAATCACAACAGTAAAACATTTAAAGAAACCTGACCAATATGGTTATTAAATATGTTTTCCCCCCAATATTTTTATACTTACTTCTTGTTATGATTACATGAATATGAGCTTTAAAACAAACTTCTTAATTGCTTTCTCTTCAGACCTTTATAAAACACAGAAGTCACACCATTTTGCTTTTCTAATATTTGCTACCTTTGATCTTTATAGAATACCTAATTGCTAATGACTGAGAACAATATTACAAACCATGCCTTCTTTTCTCCCTAAGTCTTCTCCCTTGCTTGAGTTATGGGAAACCAAAATATTTGACAGCAATCTTATCACTGATAAGGAGGCTAGTGCTGCTTGCCAGGGAACATTATGTTCAGATTCAAGCCTGTGTTTTGTAAGTGACAGGAAAAGATGAAGAAAAAAGGCAAGTTGACCTACACCAATTATTGCTGCCTTCTGCATCTGCAGACACAAGCTTATTATATGCCATTTTATTCTGGTCTTGTTCTGGCCCTTGTAGAGTGGGGAAAAATAGACTAAATACTGACAAAAATACCAATGACACAGTTGTTAGCTAAGGAAATAAAGCAATTATCTATCATGGTGATTGAAATCCCATTCAGGCTGGTTTAAAACAGTCCTCTGTTGATTTCTCTTTTGTTTATATTGTTATTCATTTGAATCTTTTAATTACTGCATTTATATTTTTAAAGGATTACTAGTAAATATTACTATTTTAGATAATTGCTTACATATATATGGATTGTTATGCTCTGCCAGGCAACTGTATACAAATTTTTGTAAGAGCTTGTACTATTCAGTAACTACTGATTCAGGCTTTATTATATGGGTAGCACTGGATTCTTGCTTCGTGTCATGAACATGTGCCAAAGCCACAAAGGAGAGGCAGATCTCAAAAGACTAGTTGCCATGCGGTTGGGTAGCACTGTAAAGTGGCAGATGCTTGACAGTATCCTAGTTTATAGTCTGATCACAATCTAGTCATCTTCACAAAAACAGAGGGAGACATTATATGTCAAGATTGAGTCTTCTCACCTTCCAGGTATTTTATATTCACTCCTTTTCCATCCAACTATTAATGAGGACATATAAAGCTTTCACACTCTGATACATTTTTGATATGAGCTTGTTTGAAAATTTGTTGCAAAAATCAGCTTAATCAAAGTGGGTTTCATGTAGAAGCAAATTCATGTGGACAGGAATGTTTAATAATGTCAATTTGCTGTGTGTATATGGATGAGGGCCCACTCTCCATCATTACATTACCCTCTCTCCTTCTCTCATCTGATACTTTATTACAAATATATAACAGTGACAAAAATGCACAGTCAGCTTGGTAAAATAGGCCCTTTTGAATGAGGTGCCAACTATTTTCCCATCAAGCTAATTGCAATTGCAGATAACTTAACTAACAAATCTGATATTTCCTCACTATTTTCTTTATTTTATCACATTCTATGAGTTTCTAAATAGGGTCAGACATAGCACATAGTAATCTGGACCCCCAGACCTAATTTGGTCTGATGGTTAAGGCACTAGCCTAGAAATTAGCGGACTAAGAATTCTAGTTCTTCCTTAAGAATGAAAACATGACAGTCTGTCTCAGCCAACAACATCAGGATCAGGTAACAATCCAGTTGGTCAATTCCTGTTGCAAATAATGGATTTACATTTGATCCTCCCTAAAAGCAGACCCAGCACTTGTACGAAAACATTAGGGGAAAAAAAAGTAAGATTGGCACAGAACAAAGAACTGGGTAGACCTCCCCCCCACAAAAAAAAAAAGAGAGCCAAGACTGAGTATGGTTTAGAGGTTAGGGTATTCGTTTAGGTTCAAGCCCAATTTCAGTGATGGGAGCTCACTGGATTTACCTCAGTCAGTTTTGAATTGTTCTAAATTGTGAATGAAATAAAAAGGATGCCTGTGTAAGATATTCAGCATTTTTCAATTAGTAGCAGGATTTTAATCTGACTAATAAAGTTTAACAAAAGCTAATTTTGATTTCATGTAAATAAAGATTATTTTAGTTTAACTAGACAGTATGGGCCATGCAGGCATATAAAGTGATAAAGTATAAATCATGTTACTTTTCTGTCATGTTATAAAATACAGTTTTCTAAAATACAAGGCTGGGGTCTTTCATGTATGCCTCTCAGTTTTAGCTACTTGTGGGTCATCAATTAACATAGTTTGATTTATTTGCCCACTCTGCTGCTTTGTTCCAGTTTAAAATTTTATGAAATGGAGCTGATTGATCATTTCTCAATTATGATTCAAATTATATGGCACTCTGGGTTATTCTGTGATATATATAATTTCAGGAATTCTGACTTGTATTTTTTTTACTCCCTTATGTAAGGTGACCAGATTTTAAAATTGGTAAAGCGGAACACCATTGACCGGGGGAATGTAATTAAAATTTCTTTCAAGAGCCACGGTCCTGTGGGCATGGCTTATGGGTGTGGTCTGGTAATATGACTGTGGGCATGACTTGGTGGTTACTTGACCTTGTTTCTTTTTCTTTCTCTTTTTCTGTCTCCTTTTCTTTCTCTCTCCATTCTTTCTCCTCCTTTCTTTGTCTCTTCTTCTCTTTCTTTCTCTCTCCCTTCCCTCCCTCCCTTGAGAGGGCAGCGGCGGCAGCGAGGAGGAACTGTGTCCCTGAACTCACGAAGATGCTTCCTAAGGTTTAGGAAGTGTCTCCGTGAGTTTGGGAACATGCCACCACCGCCTCCTTCCATAAAAGCTGCTTCCCTCCTAAGCAGCCCTTTCTGCGGGAAGCGGTGCCAGCCTGGGCGAGTCCCCGAACTCACGGAGACGCTTCCTAAAGTTTTGGAAGCATTTCCGTTAGTTCAGGGACAGCCGCCGCCTGCCATAAAAGCCGCTTCCCTTCCTAAGCAGCCCTTACTGCGGGAGGCGGTGCTGGCCTGGGTGAGTCCCCGAACTCACAGAGAGTCTTCCTAAAGCTTTGGAAGCATCTCCATGAGTTTGGGGACAGCCGCCGCCTGCCGTAAAAGCCACTTCCCTTCCTAAGCAGCTCTTTTCTCTCTTTTCTCATCCACCTCCACCAACGTTCTGGACCCGGGCTGGGTGGCCAGCTGGCGGTGGGACCCATGGAGGCAGGAGGGAATGCGGCGCTTGACTGGGAAAGAGGCAGGGGCAGGGGTGAATGACCTCTGTGCTCAGGAGGAGTGGGAGGGCCCTCCTCTCCCACTCCAGTGGCTGGAAAAGGCTGCCAATTGCTCGGTGCCTCCTTTCTTCACCCCCAGCTGGCCCAGAGCTGCGGAAGCAGTGCTCTCCAACCCAACGTTCTGGCAGGACGGACCCAACAGCCTTCTCTCCTGCCCCCGCGGGTGCCACTGCCAGCCAGCCACCCAGTCCAGGTCCGGAGTGTTGGCGGAGATATCTGGCACTTTGCTCAGCCGCTGCACTCCACTCCTCCTCCTTGCCGCCAGAGAAGAAGGAGACTGAGCTGGTTGAAGGAGCACTTCTAAATGGTAGAGCACATGCGTGGAGCATGCACACTACCATTTAGGCAATTCCATTGCTGGGAAAATGAAGAAAAAAATTAAAATCACACCAGTGCTGGGGGGGGAAGGAAATCTGATTGCGCAAACCAGCCCAAACATGGAAGAGCCACATCAAGCCTCACTTTGCTGACCCTTGCCCTAGCTTTTGCAGTTTTTCCAAAAATCAGGACTTTATTAAAACGGCATGGGACGCGGGACAAATTATTAAAAATGGGTACTGTCCCGCCAAAAGCGGGATGTCTGGTAACATTGCCCTTATGCCTCATAATCTGTACTGAGGGAAAGACAAGTTTTATATGGCAGAACTGAGGGTTTGTTTTTTATCCATTGCACCAGTACCTTTATTTTCAAACTTTCTGTGCTTTCAAACATGTATATTCTCGAATATGTTTAAGAAAGATTAATATAATGATTTTTTAAAAAACGACCTGGGCTTTAAAATGTTACCTGTTTTGTAATAGGAATGGGATTTTATTTTTCTGACAGAATATTAATTTCACTGTTTATCAAAGTTGTTGATTTATTTAACAATATGAGCACTTTTGCTTAACAATTTGCTTTGTATCTACTTGATGTATTTATCACAGGTTTTGAATAAAGTATTCCTCGTTTTGTTTGTCATTAAATTTGCATTGGGGATTAGTATCTGCTTAAAGTATCTTCCTTCTGGCATAAATTACTCAAATAATTCATTTATAACCATGTCTTATTTTTGATAATTTTAGAGAAGAGTTTTAACATTTACAATTCTTTATAGAATTCTTTATATAATTTTTCATATGGGGCGTTTTCAGTAGTAGATAGACTACGGTTATAGAGTGGCTTGTGCTCCAGTTGTGTGAAATAGTAGCTAATTGATACCCATAGCAGTCTGTACCCACTTACTTTTAGCAAAATGTAGTATTACTACTGGCTTTCTTATCTATACAGCAGATAAATATTGTGACATTTTCCAAGTATTGCTGTGTAACAAATGCTTAGCTTAATGGTAAATAATTTGTATTTCAAGTTTAAAATTTTAAATAGTGCTGATAAAGTCTTTGGTAGATGGCCCTTAATGGCTCACAGTAAAACAGCTTTTATATTCCTGTTTAGGTAGAAACAAATTCAGTAAGTGAAGGCCCAGCATTTTAGATTGGCTGTAAAATTCAGTATTATAAACTTACATTTCATGCTTGGCAGATCACAATTTAAAAAAACCTGATTAACTTTCTAACTAAATAAAAGAGGCCAAAATATTGCACAGTCACTCCCAGGATTCTGTAATCTAATTCCATGCCCATTGCAATAAATGTATATATTCTGAATGATTGATCTTGCTTTCTAGATTATGACCTGCCAGTGTAGCATGAAGTAATTGCACAATTTTGTTGTTTCAATCCAGTTGTATAGACTGTGCCTATACTTGCAGAAGGAAAGCTGTTTATATCTAAAAGTAGCACATCATCAATAACTCATTTTAAAAATAATAGAAAATACTATTATTTTGTATTGTTGCTCTTATCATAATACTGAGATGTATTATGCTTTCAAGAATCACTGGCTATACAATCAGTGCAATGTTATAATAGTTTTCAGTCTAAATTACAGACAGAATTCAGTTTATGTGTCTGATTTTTCAAGTGAAGCAGAAGGCTAGGTAGGCAGAAACCTGTCCTTTGGAGCATACAAGTGAAAAGAATCAAGATAATGCATGTAGGAAGATACCAACTATCAATTTTGATTCTTATACTCTCCCTCATTGGAGAAGAACCTAATGCTGGGAAAGATTGAGTGCAAAAGAAGAAGGGGATGACAGAGAATGAGGTGGCTGGATGGAGTCACTGAAGCAGTAGACGTGAGTTTAGGTGGGTCCCAGAGGATGGTGGAGGATAAAAAGGCCTGGAGGAAAGTTGTCCATGGGGTCGTGATGCGTTGGACACGACTTTGCAACCAACAAGAACATACTCTCCCTCTTTTAGACAAATGTACATTGAAATAAAAATAGTACCAGAATAAAACAACATTGTTTTTCAACTCAGAATACCTAAATTTAGATGTTTATAGCAGTGCTTTGTTTTGTTGTGCCTGGGTTGCAAATGATTAAATCCATTGATGATTATGATTGATTATGTGCGATCACGTTTTTTTGCCTCTTCTTGGGAATTTTATTCCAAAAACCTTTAATATTTCTTTGTCATGCTTGTGTTATTTTCCTAATAAATAGAAAAAGAAAACAAACATTGAAACATTAGTTTTAATAATAATAATAATAATAATAATAATAATAATAATAATAATAATAATAATAATTAATAATAATAATCTGTATATTGAAATAGCTTTCATTCATTTAATGTTAGATAAGTATTGAAATTAGGTGATTATAATAATCAACAAGATCCAAGCAATAACAAAGTAGCAGCCTGGCTCGTTGAAATTTTCTTCCAGAGAAAAAACCGACCTAAGGCTAGAAAAATAGTGAACAATCACAGTGAAGATTGTCAGAAATGTCCTTTACCTTATACAATTTCTCCAAAATGGTAAGATTTGAGTCCTTTTAGAATCTCATGAATGTTTGTAGAATGGCAGGAATATTCTTATCAGAACATCTTTCATAATGTATTAGGCTGTAGAACATTCTACAAATCTACAATATTATGTTCTCCCATAATTTTAGACATTTCATACTAGGAGTGCTGACCTTGGAGAATTAAAGGAGATGAAAGAGAAATTGCTATACATTTTACATCTCACTGTACAATTTCATGTATCTTTTTAGCCTTGAGATCTTCCACGAATAGTTTTATCTTGGAAGAACATTTTTAAAAATAAGCGCTATTGTTAGGCAAGAGGCTATAAGGAAACATAAGCTGTAAGGAAATTGCTGTCCAAGTACTATAATGAGGGTAAGAAGCATGACAGTCATTTTAAATTTGCCACTGAGCATTCAGCATTCTGAAATGAACAAATGGAACTTTAGTCAACTCCTGTTCAGGGACTGATCTTCAATGGACTTTGTGAAAAAAAAGAATTCTACAATAATAGGACAGCAAAGAAAGATACATTTCTTACATCTAATGAGACTCAAATAAAGAGCTTTTCTCCATCAGCTGTTCAGAAAGGCATGACTCACATGCCCCCCAATATCTCCATTAAACCTTAATTCTATGGTTAACATTACAGAGAAGAAGGCATTTTTTGGCTACCACTAGAATTTAGAACAGTTGTTCTAAACATAAGGAAACTTGCTGTTGTGCATGATTTCTCCAACTTGTGGTTAAACTTTAACCTTGCATTCAGGAAATAAATACTTGAAATGGTTTTTTGTTTGCTTGTTTGTTTTTTTGGGATAAACATGAAGATTTTTTTTAATGGGAAGTTCTAAAGATAAAAAACAGCAAACAATGACTCAATGTTCTAAAGTTCAGACAGTATATAAGTGGGATTAATTTTAGATGTTGGGGTTATTCTTTTTTTTCATCCAGTGTGCAGTTCACTAGCTTATAATTTAAACATGTAGATGTCCATGCAAATTAAGAGTTTGCAAGCTGTTTTTCATGTCTTTTTAGTAAAATATTAGCCATCATTGCATAGGCAGATTCAGATAAAACTAAGGAAGGCAGGAGGAGACTAAGGTAAAGGCATGCAGAACTTTTTAATTGATAGTAATAAGAAAAGACCACATTTTATTGGTAAAGCTATTCCAGAGGTTTGATATTCACAAATCATGGATCTACTCTTTGCCACCCTGATTGCTATCCACATCCTGCTGTTTCCTGGGATTTTCTATTTATTCTTATGTCTGGTATTTTGTGGTCTTTTTATTCTTTGTCCAATTTAATATACTTATATATCTATACCAGTATACACCAGTACACACATAGACCACTCCCTTAACTTCCCCAATCTGACTTGTGATTGGATATGGCATCATAGTTGACATTTTATGACTGGTCAATCTTTTTTCCCATAGCAGTCATGGCATTTAAAATTCATTTTGCTTTGCCCATTGGCAAAACAGTTGAGGATATCTTATAATACGCATTATTAAGATGCTATTTTGTTCTGTTTTCCTTGATTATTTTAAACTGCTTATGTGATGTTGATTCTTGTAAAAGCATTATTTTCAAAGGCAACTCTAAATAAATCCATATTAGTAATGCCAGAATTATGTAAATATTGTGCTAATAAATTGTATAAATAAATGTAGTCTTTGACTTGCAACAGTTCATTTAGTGACCATTCACAGTTACGACGGGTCTGAAAAAAAGTGACTTATGACCATATTTCATACTTATAGTATCATCCCCCAGGTCACATGATCAAAATTCAGATGTTTGTGTGATTGACTCATATTTATCACAGTTGCTGTGTTCTGGGATCATATTATCACCTTTTGGGTCCTTCTGTTAAACAAATTAAATGGGAAAGCCAGATTCACTTAAGAATCCATGTTACTAATTTAACACTGCAGTGATTCCCTTAACAATTGTGGAAAGAAAGATTGTAAAACGGGCAAAGTCACTTAAGAAATGTCTCGCTTAGCAACAGAAATTTTGGTCTCAGCTGTCACAAGTCAAGGACTACCTGCAGATAAGTTATATATTTTTAGAGCCATTGAATTATTTAATATGTATTTTAACTTTTTTTTTGATTATGCATTTTATGTTTATGATTGTGGCTGTACACCGCTCCGAGTCCGCGAGGAGAGGGGCGGTATAGAAATTTAAGAAATAAATAAAATAAATAAATAAAATATATTTACCCCCGTTATTTCAGGGGTAAAGAAAATTTAGTATCCTTGAAAATGCACCATTCCAGGCTTATCTGTTTCAGAGCCACCATTCACTGAGGAGCTCAAGATGAATCTTTCCCTTTCATAACTCTTGAGTTCTTCCACATCCTCTTGGAAAAAAAATATTAAAGAATAATTCAGATGGAGAAGAGTTTATTAAAGAAAAACAATTTTAATTATCTATGAAAAGCTGTTCTTTTCAGTAATGAGAAATCCCAAGCAGGTTTCCATGCCACAGAGTTCAACGTACTGCATAGGACCATCTGGGAAATGATCAAGTGGAACATATCCGTTTGTTTTTCCCCACATGGGCCGCCTTTGTTATTATAGTGTCAAAAAATTTCAATTCCCTTAAGAACTCTTCAAAGGGATTCTAAGTCTGCTCAAGAGAGCAGCTTTGAACAAAGCGTGATCTGTGCATTCAATCATAAGTCTGTAAAACTTGTCTTCAGAACTCTTTCAGAATATTACTTTCTTTTCGGATTTCATTTTGTTTGTTTTTTTCATTTCAAGTGGCTGATGCCCAATTTTTTAACCTTACCACTTTTTTGCCTTAAGTATAACTCAAACACAAGCAGAAATTTATATATAATATTAAATGAAAGTCTAAACCTAGTAATAATAAAACCTAAAAAGCTTGAATGTGTAGTTATACTATGCTGCACAACACAATGAAGTGATTCTGTACATAAAATAAGCTTCAGGGTAAGTTATTTCAACAATATTCATTTATATTCAGTGTTCTGCTATATATATATATATATATATATATATCTTCATGACCCATTCAAGTTGTGGAAAGATCAATTTGAGGAAAATGAGATATCTGTATGGCCAAGAGAAGAAATGGCAGAACATATTCTGAATATAAATGAATATTGTTGCGATAACTTGCACTGAAGATATCCAAGCCTGTTTTAGGTACATAATCATTTCATTAACTTGTGCAGCAGGGTGTAACTACACATTCAAGCTTTTTAGCTTTTATTATAAGGTTTAGACTTTCATTTAATTGACTGTGGATAAGGATAAGATGGAGCGATATATTGATACTTGCGTATGCTAACACCCTGTCTCTAAATACTGCTCAAAAGTATTTAGTAATTAAGCCTATCTGTTCAGTATGGTTTAATGCTGTAAAATCTCAGTTCAGCTGTCTTCTGCCTGCTGCTATGATAGCTATTATAGGTCCTATAATAGGAAATTTTAATATTCTTTCCAAAAAAGCAACTTTATGATCATTAAGTGACCATAATGGCTATTTAAGAGACACATAGCTTTCATATGATCTCAAGTTGCTCAGTGTTTTCAAATGAAAAAAGTGCATTTTTTTCTCTTGTTTCATTCAGTTAATTGGGTCTCATATGTCAGTATTTGAGATCAATAATAACATAGGTTCATTAATTTTGAAACACATAGAC